>PVIJ01012635.1:10000-48800 GCA_004024925.1 Scalopus aquaticus
ATTGCTCCCACCTAATTCTGTTGGTTCTGGCCTAGGAATTCCTGCAAGTTCCATGGTGCTCATTAAGGATCTGCCTTTGGTGCAGCTCTTGGGAAACCCAGAGCACTGAACCCCCTTGCTTGGGATTTCAGTGTTTACCAACTCCAGCTTCCTTCAGCGCCTCATAATGGGTACATTCTGACTTCCCAACTATAATCACATACTTGGCTACTTCTTGGGTTCAACTTTGTTGACTGAGATCACTATAATAATGTTATCTTTCCTAGCTCTCCCAATTTATTCCTTTGAGGGTTTGACATTGGTATCATTTCCTCTGCTGGACCAGAAGCTCTGCTCCAAATCACTTTGGTACTGGCAGCAAACAAGGGCCAAAATGACCAGTGACAGCCAGATGGTTAGGAGGCCTGGGACCCTAAAGATGAGCACAAGTGAGAAACATCACAGGAGTTTTATTGCAGGTCAAGTAGCCTCTCATAAACACCCCCATGAGGGGTAAGTCTTTCTTTCTGCCCCTGCCACAAAGGCAGAACCCAGGTGCCCAGGGCTACCTGTCAATGCCAACCAGAGGGGAAATATCAACAACCCATGATTTGATAGTTCCCACAATTTCCCCAAGGGAGGCTGGCATGAGAATATTAAGGATTAGCAGTTTGGGAGTCCAGGGATCTGGGGTCTTGGTTCAGTCACAGAGAGGGTAAAGGCCATGACAAGGGGGCCCAGGCCTCCAAGTTTCCAGCACAGCGGAAAGAACTTTCAAGCTACTGTTGCAGTTCAGGTCAGTAGAAGGAATCAAAAGCCCCCAGGGAGTGAGAATGCTTGGGCTCCTGGATAGAGAGGCATGACAGTCGGATCCTGGGATTCACACGTGTCAGGAAAGGGAGCTCCCCACACTGGAATCGCTGTAGCCGTGGAGGTTCTGAGATGGGAAGAGAGAACACATATCCTATACATGTGATTTTTAGTCCCCATCAACCATTGTCCTTCCCCAACTCTAGAAATCCTCTATCAATCAGTCTTCTGCTCGGGATCTACCTATCAATACCCTACCCTGCCAATCCTTACCTAGAGGGACGATGTTGGAGGGTTTCTTCTCAAGTTCAAAAGAAAGCACAATAGGGCGGAGGACAGAGGAGCTAGTACAAAGTGTCTGGAGCAAGAAGGTCAAGGATTCATCAATCTTGGCTGTGGACTAGAGAGGAAAACTCAGGATTACTCAGAATTCAAATTCCAAAATCCTCACATAAAACCTCAGGAATCTGAGCCCCCACCTCCCAGGCATATTTCACCTTAACTTGGGGTCCAGGCCCTGTAAATTGCAAAGCCACTCTCCCGGGCCCTCGGACAAACTCTAGGAGAGTGGCCCACTCACTAGGACACAGACCAAGTGCTGCTGCCACATGATGATTCCTACAGGTCACTGCAGCTTCAGCAGTCCCATCCTCTACCAGGAGTCTGGGGAAGAAACAGAAACTCCAGAACAAACCCAAGTGGCCAGGTGACCCAATATGCCTTCCTCCCCACCATTTCTAGTCTTAAATACATTTCACCTCCAGTTGTTCATCCAAAAACATTTATTAAGCCAGGAACCCCCACAAGCCAGGAATCATGTTAGCTCAAGGACAGCAAACAGAGATGTGTAACAGGAAAGTAAATGGTGCTACGTCCACCTTGTGCTCTCACCTGATGCTGGCCTGGCTTACAGATGTCTGAGTGGGGCAAGTAGGGCTCTGACGAGTACACTTTCCCTGGCATGAAGAAAGTGGTTACAAAAAATCCTCTTGGTCCCATCACATCCCTCTGGCACCCTGTACCCAGCTCAGAGGTCCCCTCCCATACCTGGTGGCAGAGGCTGGTACAATGAGCACACACCCAGAGGAGCTGAAGGCTAAAGACAGAAACAATATGGCAAGATGCAGTGGCCCGGAATGGGGCTCGGTCACCCTGCAGAAGTTCAGCCAGGTAGATGTGGGGCAGAGGAGCACTAGAGAGAGAGAGGTAGGTCAAGAAACAGCCAACAGGGTTCTGAAAGCGGGCTGTGTCTGGAAGGGCTTAGCAATCATAGGGATGGGGACAGCAGTAGGTTTCATGCTCTCCAAGAAGCCCTGTGGCCCACATTTTGATTACTGGTCCCTGATTGTCATCAATCACTCATCAGGCTTGAACAACAAAGATATTGGTTAAATCCTTTTGGGTAAACTGATAGGTTAGGAACTAGGCATTTTTTATTTGGAGCAGAGGAATCCTTCTGACTCAATACGTTGGAATTGGAAAAGACTGTAACTACAGTATAAACTCCAGAGCCAGGAACATGCATGGGATGTACATGCAAGGCTCTGAAGTTTAAGGATCAGGGTCTGGGGCACTGACCTGATTGTGGTTTCTGGAGGAAAACTCAGGACTTGCACATAAGAGGATGACCGGAAACAATAATAAACATTGCGGGACCTGCAAGCAGAGGAGGAGGAGTAGAAATAAGTCAGTTAGAGGTAGGAGCTGTATCTCAAGCTTGGTGACTCCTTAGGGATGGACACTGACCCTGCTTCTACCAAAGCAGAGGAGAGAATAAGGGAAGAATTGGTCTGGAACATCTCATAAAGGTAGAGGCCAAAAATGTCAGACTAACATATCAAAAAAAGGTGCCACTGCAACACAATTAAGTGGGGATGAGCACTTAAGAGAACCACATCAGGAGGAAGAGGAAGCAAGGTGAGCTACTTCACCTGGAAACCTTTTTTTCTAGTTGGCTGAAGTAGACTCGGGCTCCTGGGAGGAGTCCTAGCAAGGAAGACAAGTGTGGGTCTTCAACATATATGTCCAAGTAAGGGGGGGAATTACATTCAGCAGTTTCCAGAGCAACAGTTAGCTTCATACACCTTCTGATGGCCCCAGTGCTCCCTACAGTAGAAGGGGAGTGGTTAGTGATATCTGTCTAGACCACAAAACCCCATCACTGTATTTCATACCATCCCCCCAGAGGTGACATTACCAGACCGCGTTGAGAGAGAGGCTGAAAGTGGTGCACACAGCGTCCGTGATAAAATCTCAGCTGACAAAGACACCAAGGAATCAGTGGCACTAGAGGGTCAGAAAAATAAAGTGAAGGGAAAAAAAAGAAAAAGAAAATGAGACTGGCGGTATAGAAAGCAGAGAATAGAGACACAGAAAAAGGAGCTAAAGTATCTGCTAGACCACCATCTATAGTCATAAAAAACTTTGTGTGCTGTCAAATTACACACTGAAGTAACAGGGCTTATGGGAAAAAAATAGAACTGTGGCAGATCACTCACAACCTAAACAACTTAGTAACCAGAAGTATACCAGTAGAATTAAGTCTCTATTTGCATTTAAACCTAAAATCTCAGTCATCCCAGCCCATTTGCAGTTTTATAAGCTGGGAATTTTGTCTTCTCCTTCGTTATCACAGGTTCTTGAAACATTCACTTCATAAAAATCACAAACAATTCAGTAAGGCTTTTTGTTTTCTGTTTTCATACAGGGGAAAGTATCTCTGCAGGTTCTTCATTTGCACACAGTTACCTCAAAAAGTTTTCATTAGGAAAGTATAGTCATTCTCGAAGACACAAGCCAGCCACTTCTCAAACTAAAGCAGTTCTTTGCCGTAATTTTGTTTTTGTCCCTGTATTTGTTTTTTTCTTTTATTGCTATAGCTTCTCCATAATTATAAGAGAGCTTGCTACTGATCATTTCAAAATTGTAATATGCTGGGGGAAACTACAACTTCCACCTTACACTGACATCATTCCTCTAGAAGCTGAATCACATTATAGAAACACAGTGTAACCAGAGCAGATGGAAAGGGCAGCTTAATTAGCAGGAGAATCTGGTGGACATTTACTCGCCACTGAGCAGGTCAGTCAGTGAGGATTCAGGCAATGCCTTGTTGATACCAGGTACAGCTGGGATGTCCTGGGAGCTCTCAAGTTCCAGGGTCCACTCATTCTGGATAGTGAGACAAGGTGCACAGCCAGCCAACTCCAGAGGACGCTGAGATATGCAAGATGAACCCCCCATCTCGAACAACTGTGGTGTCTGCAAGGAATGAGAAGATGACTGTCTCTGAGTATGTCCCAGTTCAGAGGGGAGGTTCATGACATACAATTCATGAAATACAATTAGTTTTCTTTCTGGACCAGGTAAAGGAAATAATCTAGATATAGGCAGGCCTTCTATTTGATCTAAATCCACCCTGCTTCTAGGAGATCTAGAGTAGCTGGTTACTGGTACTCCCTCTCTAGACCCCAAACCAAAAAGAGTTTTCTGAGAAAGGTATGATGTAGTGGGGCACTCACAGGAGGGCCAGGAGCCACAAGCCGGTATACCTGCCCTGGATGCAAGAACTCAAACCAGCGAACGGAGGAGCCAAGGAAGAGGAGAAGAACCTGCAAGGGAAAGAGAGCAGTGTGCTAGAGTTCTGGAAAGGAGCTGTGATAGGAAGTCAAATCCAAGGTCCCTGCATTCCTAGTTTACCTTTTGATCCTTGTTATCTCCCTTGGGCTCAGGTGGGCCCCATCCAGTACTTTCCTTCCTCTGGGTGCCCATAAGCCAGCTCCCTGATACATGGAAACTGAGAGTGGGTTTGGTCACCTCTGGACTGGTTCCTGGGGGGACACAAATGTTCCTCTTCATCAGAGCCTCCTTGTGGGAGAGGAAGAACAGACGACTCTGTCCTATGTGAGAATCCTGGAGAGAGGGCTCTGTCTGAGGAGGCATTGAGGAGGTGGCTGAATGAGGGAAAACTCTGGGCACAGGCAGGATCAAGGCATCAGCCAGAAAGAACTGGACGTAGACTCTGTTGGGAGACACGATGTAGGCATCAGTACATTGGATGCTGTGGCTGCAGGGTTCCATTATCTGCAGTAGGCCGTTCCCCTGCCCCGCAGAGCCACTACCCCATGTCAACCTGGCCTGCTGCTCCTGGATGAAGCCTGTCATGCTCAGCTCCTTCCAGGAAGGGAAGTTGCTTCTCACATTCCTCTCTATGACCAACTGGAACTTCTCTACCCGCACCAGGCAGCCTAAAGGAAGAAAGTTTTCTATTTTGGCAGGAAGAGGGGAAATGCACAGTGAAGCAGACTAACCTACCCAACCCAGGCCAAAACTGGTCCCCTAACACAAAGTGGAGACCCAGACCTGACCCCCACCTCGGAGAGATACCTCCAAGAGAGAAATGATTCTATACGGATGTCCAGTCCTGCCCATCCTCCTATGCTGAAAGGCCTTGATTCTTTCTCACAAATCCCAAAAATGCCTGTTCACAGACCTAAGGAGCGTTCCTTTCCCGGGTTTCCCTAAGTCCAAATAACACCATTATTCTTCTGAACTAAAAATGAAAAAATGGGAGTTGTCATCCTGGTGTGCTTATTAGGAGCAATAGTGACAGAAATGAGTTTTGGAAACTGAGGTTCTGGGTGGGGAATATCTTGCTCCTTTTCTCTACCCGCCAATACCAGTCTCCCAAATTTCTCCCAAAACTATGCCATTTTAGCATTTTTAGAAAAATCCAGCAGGAGCTTCCCAAATCACCTCCCCCATGCCCCAGAACTTCTACCCTATCACCATCTTTCTCCACCTCTGAACAAACCTATGAGCCGGGGATCACTAAGGGGTTGTGAGTTCTTGGCCAGGAGTAGGCAGGGGAGGGAACCACTCTGGTCTCGAAGTTGCAGACAACCTTTACGAGACGAAGCCACTAGAACCCCAAGTAAAACCTGCAGGGAGATGAAGGCCAAGGTATCAAGAAGCTATTAAACAAATATTGAAAATATACATTGTGCCAGGCATTAAATGTTAGACACAAAGTGAACAACAACAACAAAAAGAACTGCATATATTCAACCAGGAAGACACATGTGAAAACACACAAACGTTTACATATTTACTAGTGGGAGAGAAAGTATGCAAACAGAGATTAGGGGAAGGAGGCCATGCAGGACCTCACAGAATATAAGGCATTTGTACTTTATGTGCACTGGGAGAAACAAGAAAATAATTTAAAGTTAGAGTTTTGGGTTCCAAGTTATATTTTACCCCACTCTTTCTAGTTGCTGCAGGAAGACTTAATCAGACAGGTCAAGAAGAGATGGAGAAATCTAATTAGGTTAGTAAAGTCAAAATGACAAGAAATGATTATGGTCGTGGCAGTGAGGGTGGCAATAAAAGGAAGTCCCTTGAGCCATGCTAAAGCCCCCTTACCCGGGCTGGCTGGAAGGCACAGGGTAGCAGACGGAGCCAGGACCAGGCCAGACGTTGATTTAGCTGGCAACTAGTCAGGTGAGAAGCCTCTGGGAGGGGCAGAAGGGTCTTAGGGTCAAAGGTGTCCCGGGCCCTGCACTGCCCTTCCTCTTTGACGGTGGCCAGAGAGGGGAAAGAACAGGGAATCTGCAGTGGAGCATACTGTCATGGAGAGAAATGAGATTGTGTGTCCCAGGTGTCCCCTAGTGCATTAGCTCTATCACCCACCTTTCCCCCACATCCTCCTACCTTCTGAAGTGGACATTGATGTGGCTCTTCAAGGATTTCATTGTGTGCAATCCGACTGGGACTGCAGAGGGGAGCTAGACCATCCAGAATAGGAGCCAGGAGCTGCAGTGCCAGACTGGGGTTTCCAGGAGAGAAATGTGCCAGGAGTTGCCGGTGTCTCAGCACATGAGGACACAGCCTTGGCCAGTGAAAGAAACCAAGTCACTTTCCCCAAAGACCCAATCTCTGCCAGGATCCTGCTTCCCTTACAGAGGCGTATTCTACTTTTCCCGCCAACTCCACAGCCCAGACCTTCACCCTCCTCACTTGCAAGCTAGCTCCTCCAGGGCCCTGGCAGTCCACAGGTAGAGGGGAAGTCCTAACTGACGTTCCCATGACAGCTGCTTATACAGGGAGGCCCCGTGGCCTTGGTGGGAAGACTGAGTATCAGGCTTCTGATGTGAGAAGCCCTGAAGCAGCACAGCACCACGGAGACAGGGGGCTAGCATTGGCCTTGTTGTCCCTCCACCCAGTGATTGGAGGAGGTGAACATCCTGGAGCTGGGGCAAAACAGGAAAAGTGAAAAAGCAGCGGTGAAGCCCCTGAATCAATGACTCCAGGCAGTGTTGATGCAGCTTTCCACTGCCTAGGTTCCATGAAAACACAATTTCTCCATTATTTCCTTCTGTCTTCCATAGCTCACTTTCTGTCACAACCCACTCTCCCTGTGGTAACCATTATCTCCCATGAGTTCCACTCAGTCTCTCCATGAGCCAGAAGGCTCCTGGCTACAGTGACTTAGTACTAATCAGGCTACTGTGATCGTCCCAGCCCAAACCGGCGCTTCAGTCCCAGAACCTCCTCTTCTAGTCAGAAGGTCTTGGTGGAGGAGATGCTCTGACCGCCTCCCTTCTCCCAGTGTGCAGACCCTACTCTTTCCTGATCGGAGCTCCTACCCAGGTCATTCTTAACAATCCCCACCCTCCAATACACACTTACTTTTATAGCTTTGCTAATGAGGTGCCCACCCTGTTTTTATTATTAAGACTTTCATTCCATGAAAGTAAAAGCTGCTGCTAAAGGGGCTTCTTTTTGTCACCAGCTCTGATTCCTCACATACCTCGAGACGGACTCCTGGTCGCATCACTCGCCTGAGGTCATGGAATTGCTGGTAGGCCAGACAGAGCCCCAGCTGCCTGTCCAGCTCATAGCAGCCAGCAGGCTCATTTAGCACACCAGTAACCATCCCCTGCAGAAGCCAAATATCCAGTTGATTCCTATTTTCTTCCCTTTGGAGACCCACATTTCCTGCCCACTGAGCTTTAGGATCACTTCCCTATGCTCACCGTATATGATAAGAGTATGGAATCACGGGCAAGGCCTTTTTGTTCCTTCCTGTCTTGGGAGTTGTTTGGCATAGGAAGTGGCTTGGTATTAGCCTCCAAGAGTAGTCCATCCAGCTCCAGGTCCAGCTCGTACACATACTGTGGTTTCAGCGGCAACAGATGAGAAGTGGAACTGGTCATCCAAACATGGCAACGGTGACCACAGATCTTGGATACTCGCAGCGCTGTCAGCACATAGGCCCTACCAGGCCTAAGGGCTCGGTGCCACACCAGCTGGGCAGGGACCTGGCTTGTGCAGAGGCAGGCAACATGGTACCTGAGATGCTTTTCACAATGCTACCTCTCTGCCAGAGTACCCTTCCAGACTATAGTTGTCTTAGTGGTGCATGGGATGTGGTAACACACATGTAAGAAGTATGAACCTCTACCTCTGAGTCATATACAATGTTGTAAACTAACTAAATTAAAAAAATATGAAAATACATATGCAACACATTATATACACATGAACAAAATAAATGAATCAATTACGTAAAATAAAAATAAAAACATTTAGACAAAAGACCAAACTAGTGGCTACGAGGCGGGAAGGGGGGTGGGTAAATTAGGTAAAAGGGGTCAATGGCATGGTGAAGGATAGAATTGGACATGTAGAGGCAAATTTAATGTAGTCTATACAGATACTGACTTAGAATGATGTGCATCTGAAACTTATATAGTGTTATATTGCAATGCTACTTTAAAAAAAATGCAAAAAAAAATCCAAAACAAACAATGAGAGTTTTAACACCTCTTTTACCCTCCAGGTCCCTGAATTTACCCTAATCCTCACCTGCACGATGATGGACACATGGATGTTAGCTTTGGATGATGTACTAAGAGATAGGACGAAGTAAGTTTTCTTTTTACTTTTCACAAGAGCACTCAATCGAACCAGTGTCCCAGCCAGGTTTGGCTGCACAACTTTGAGCTTGCTTCTAAAGAAGGAAGAAAAAGAGGAGGGGGGAGAGGGAGGTAATTTTTATTTCTTTTCTACATTCTACAAATGCCTCCCCTTGTGTTGTAAAGAATAATCTAGTCATGATTTAAAATTCCATAGCCCAAAGCAATTATTGCAAAAATCTTCAGCTGCTACTCATCTTTGGGTAAGCAAACTTCCCTTGAAGATACTGCTTTTAACATCTGGAGAGGCCCCTTCATTCCCATGATTTGGAACAATCCATGTGCATCCCTCTCAATACCTTTCTTTTCTTCCTTCCACTGACCCATTATCGTCCTCCCGGTTTCACAGTGCTCCCTCCTTCCCAGAGGGAAGAATTACCTGTGCCTGAGCAGGTGAGAGGCAGCCTCTGGGTAGACAACAGGGAGAGGGGAAGGAGAGGCAGGACGGATGGTCAAGGGAAACACTGGCACAGGGGCACCCCAGAGCTCCAAATGCCCTTCCCCTGAAGAATTCCACTTGGCAGGAGGGAGGTAACTCCAAATGGGGAACAGAAAAAGATGGCCCAGCCAAGAAAGATCCAGATCTATGAGCTAGAAAAGACCAAGAGCAGGGGTTAAACAGGACCGTAGTACCCCAATAACTCCACACTTGTTTCCTCAGAGACTTAATTACCTCACTCCCTAGACCCATTCTTGTTAGGATATGAGGTAAAGGGTCCTCCCCCTCCCTGTTTCTACTCACCTCACAGCCCAGGATACCAGTGTTATCTCTCACATAGAGGCCTCCATTTTTGCACTCTTTCTCCAGATCCCTTGTTTCGTCTGTTAGCATTCCTAAAAGTAACAATCGTTCTTGAGGCAGGGGGGTTCCACTTGGTACAGCTTCTTGGGCCCATGTTTGGTATGTACTACTGCTCCAGGACAGGTGGCTATGGCACGGGAGGTGCTGATGGGTCTTCAGGTCCTGAACTGACACAAAGCTGCAGAATGATGGGAGCAGAAGGTCCTATAAAGTCATGTCCAGGCCTAGGAAGTTACCCTCACTCCAACAAATCCCCCAGGATCCCAAGGAAAGGTTGATGGGGAACACAGATTAAGAGTTTGTCTGACTGAAGGAGAAAAATCTTGGGGCTAAGAGTCTAAGAAAATGAAGATAGAGTCTGGATCTAAAGACTGGGTAGTACCTAGGGAAAGCAGGAAGAAAGTCTGTACTGTATGGTCCTCTGAACAAGACTGTACCTCAGAGAGGACCCAGAGAAATGAAGTAGGATTGCAAGACAACCTGAGAAGATGAGTGTGGCAACAGCACTTTACAGATACAACAGCTCTCTCGACAGCATCTCAGGTGTTAGTTCCACAGGGAACTCCTAAGTGGCCACTTGCGCATCCTGCTCAACCTCATGGTCCCAGTCAGGTTTCCTTCCTAGTCTAGAATGTCACAGTACTAGAGACTGGCTGGGAAGCTGAGGCTGAGATGCGAGTTGGTATCAAGAGCTCCCAAATTCCTAGAGATATTTGAGAGCAGTCATTCTTTTCCGCTTCTTTTTCTAATGGATATAAGTTCCTAACTCTACTAATGTGTATTATTATACCACATACCACCAAAGCCCTAATATTGGGTTCCTCCACACTTTGTACCCATCCCCTCACCTTCCTTTTCTGGCAGTCTCAGGTCTACAGTCAGATTTCAAGGCCTGGGGCCTCCCTGGTGGCCTGGGGGTTAAGTCTCAGTGCTATCACTGCTAAGGCCTGAGCTTGATCCCCGGCCAGGGAGCTGACCCACATGACACAGCATATCTCTCCTGTCTTGCCCGCTGCTCCCCTTAGTAGTGTATTTCAGTAAATCTACCTGTTCTGCGCCCCACTCTGTCTCTGATGAATCCTCTTACCCCTCAACACCTCTGACCTATACCCCAGTTTTTCTATGCAAAAATAAATAAAATCTTGAAGCGTCTGTTTTTGCCTGTCTCTTTACTTTATGTTCCATATCATCAGTCATTCAGTATTTGTCCTTCTCCTTTAAGATCAGCCATCCTTGGGGCCTCCCCGGTGGCGCAGTGGTTAAGCGCTGTGCTGTGGAGCTGTCGGCAGTGGCGATGCGAGTTAGACGCCCGGCCAGGGAGAATCCCACATGGCGCGGCAGACCTCTCCTGCCTCGCCCACTGCTCCCCTCAGCAGTGTATTTCTGATCTGCCTGTTCTGCTCCCCGCTCTGGCTCTGGTGAACCCTCTCGCCGCCCCATGCCTCTGACCTGTACCCCAGCTTGTATGTATAAATAAAAAATAAATCTTTAAAAAAAAAAAAAAAGATCAGCCATTCTTAAGCAAAGTGTTGCAACACTGCTATGTCACTGTCAATTGTGGATATATCATAGATAATAATTAATCAAAGCTGTGACAGGTTTATGTCTTTGTAATACCAATATTCCACACATTACATTCCCATTTTTGGAGTGGAAAGCAATCAGGACAAAGTGACAAAACATCACAACTTTTCCTCCCTGTGCTCAACATGAATCACATGGGAGTACTCAAGGTGGGAATCTGATCGAGATGGTCCATTTCCCTTCCACATCTGCCTTCTTGTTCCCAAATGGCTTTGGAGACAATAAAAGGCAAAGACAGAAACTAATGTGTTGAGTCCCTGCTATACACATACTATATTGGGGCCATTCATGCTCAATATTGCACTGAATCTTTACCAAAACTCCCCCGTAACCAACACTGAGAAAACAGAGCAACTTAGGTAGACGATGGCATGGGTGGCAAAGCCAGGTACTCAGAAGTTCATGTTCTTTCTCCATGTTTCCCTACTTCTCTAAAGGCCCAGGAAAAAAGTAATAGGAGAGAGCTGTATTTTTACTCTAGATACTTTCAGGACAGAAAATGGTTTAGGAAATGGTAATGCAGGAGGAGAAAACCTTCAGAAGACCTTAGACTCATGTCTTCTCAAACTTGGTAAAGTCTTACCTCTGTATCTTAATTGCCTAATATACAAAATGATGATATATCAATCCTTTCCTGTATTCCCTTCTTCCTCTATCTCCCTTTCCTTTCCTCTAAACTTGACTCAAGCCAATTTAGAGCTATAGTAAAAGGAAAGCAGCTTAATGGAGAACAGGGAAGTTTGGCAGAGGAAGGTTACATTTAGACTACCTTTTTCTCCCCTTAGCTAGTATCCCCTCTCTCTACTTATTTCTCCCCTTTTAACTGTAGGTCCTTCCTTTTAAATTCCCAATTTAACAACCCCTCCCCACCACTCCCACCCCAGCCACCTCTCCTTACCTGTAACTAAGGGGCAATGCAAAACCTTGCCTATTTCCCTGGGAAAACCAGACAGTCTTCACACAGTCAATTACTGACTGAGTCAATTGGACGTTAGGCTCCTTGCCAGCTGGACACAGGGTCTCTTGGATGAAGGTCTGGGCAGTCTTAAGCCAGGCTTCCTCCTGAGGAAAAGGAATCTAGTTAAAATATCTTCATAAACGGGGGTGGGGGGATGGGGGGGGAGGGGAGGATAAGGGCACAAAATGGAAGAGAGGAGAATACAGGGGACCATGGAGATGGATCACGGGTGAATTGGTGGTGGGTTGCCCAAGGGGAATACAAAATGTAAAAGACATAAATAACAATAAAAAAAAATAAATAAATAAATTTAAAAAATATATAGCTTCCTAACCATCTTACCTTACAAGGAAGCTTGGCAGGGGAAAAAAAGGAACAGGGGGGAAAATTAAATGAAGATGATAAAGGAGTCTAGAATTTGAAATCTTGAAGTCTTAGTCCAGTCATACAACCTTCTTAGTTAGACATCCAGCTTTGGTCTTATCACTTCCTAACAAACCTGCACCAATCCTGAAAGTGCTCACCTGAACTGTATATTGTACTTCTCTATGAACCCTTCTCTGACCATCCCAGTCAGAATGCCACTCCTTTTTTAGAGCTCCCACAACACTCTGCACATACACCTGTTAAGAGCAGTGATCACCAGATATAGTGGTGGTCTACCTTACATTCTAAAGCCAACAAAGACTGAATATTCTTGAGAAACAAGAATGGTCAAAATCACCCTTGGAAAAAATCTTTCAGGCTGCTCATATAATATAGGACAGAGTACTATATATAGTAATATGCATGTATAAATGTATCCCCCCAAATGGATAGTACAGGCACAATATAATTTTTAATCATTCCTTTTTTCAGTCAAATATATGCATTTGGAATTCCCACAATTTAATTCATCTAAGATACAATCCCACTGGATTTGATTCCTCTTTTGTCTTTTCAGTTAAGATGTGGACTTCCTAAAAACAATATGAGCCATCTTTGTACACTTGCCATGGCCACCAATTCTGGACACAGAGTTGTCTGCTCTCCTCTTTCTCTTCCTCTCTTTCTACACACACACACACACACGCATGCACGCACGCACGTGTGCACAGCCATGGAGACCAACTTGGCCTATTCTCAATGCCAGGCTGCTTCATTTTAAAATTCTGAGTTCAATGGTACCTAAGGGCAGGACCATTATCCTTCCTGATGCCCAAAGACAATTCTAAACAATTACAGCTCTTTCCTTGTTCTATCAACACTCACTTCTCTATTAGCTTGCTGGTCAATCCTCTAATATTCAGTCCCTCTTTAACAGTTTGAAAAGTCAGTGTTCAAGTTCCAAATGACTCCAGTATCCTTGTGGATAGCTGTCCCACTGACCTTTACTCCACTTCTACCAAATACTCTTCACAGTCAAAGTGACCAAAACTGGGTCATCACTCAGAACTGCCTCACCAATATAAACAAAGCTCAGACTCTCATACTTTCATCTTGCCCTCTGCATCTGCTTTTTTAGCTCCAATTTCTCTGAGAGCTTGTCCACTGATTGGTACATTAACTACGACTGTTTCTCAGAGTTACAACTGCTTCAGAGTCACTTAAGTTTTGTCTAAAATTCATGGGCCTTATCTACAGAATTTGAATCCAGGGAGGAGTGAGAGATCTAGCAGACAGCATTTTACTATTTTAAATATTTATATTTATTTATTTATCTTGTAGAAGAACTGTGGTGCAGGCCAGAGGTGTGTGAGAGGATTCACCAGAGACAGAGTGGGGAGCAGAACAGGTAGATTCAGAAGACAGTGTTTTAAATAAGCTTCTCAGATTAATGTGGCTAGAGAATGAACTTTGAAAACACTGCACACTTTTCCCTCATTAACCTCATGAATTGGATGTCTTCACTAGATACTGATTGTTTTCTAAGTCTACTCTAACTGGGATCTCTCCCTTGAGTTATAGTCGTCTGTCTACCAGATTCTCCAACCAGTCATCTATAAGTGCCACATATGTCTGACACAACTTTTCATAAAACCCAGTCCTTTCCCAAAGTTCACTAACAGCAAATAGCACCCCCAATAAAAATCTCTACTCTGAAACCCCATGTCCTCATCTCCTTCTTTCCCCCAAGTCCTTTAGATTCTATTGCCTTAATATTTTTTTTACTCTGTCTTCACTTCTGGAACCTCAACATTGCTGCCACTGTCAGGGTCACAAGCATCTCTCACTACGTTAAACCAGTCTTCTGATAATCTGTAATCCACCCTCTACACTGCTTCCTCAGAGAAAATTGAAATCTCATCTCACTCTTCTGCTTAAAATCCTTCAATAACTTCCAACTATCCTCAGGTTAAAATCTCTGCTTAGTAAAATTTACGAGTCAGTCAGCTTTGAGCTATCCGCTCAACCCCGCCCCGCCCCGCTCCAGGGACTTGAGTTTTTCAGATACCTGGCTCTATCTCTACCTCTTGATTAGGTTTTTGCCTCCACTTTGAAACCTCTTTCAAGGCTTTCCCCCCCCCCCCCTCACCCTTTGCTAACTCCTATCCATATTTCGGGTCTTAGAAGTTTTTTCCTGATTATCAATTAGCCCTTTCCCCTACAGCTGCGTCAGAGGGTCTCTCCCAGGAACTCAGAGCTCCAATGTTTGCTATTAGTCCGCTTCTGGCTTCCGAATGGGCTTGAAGCCTAAAGAGTGGATGGAGACGAGTTTACGGTTCACGGCGGGAGTCACCGAAGTAGCGGTAGGACGAAAAGTGGTAGTGCCGCCCGGGCAGGGCCAGCGAAGTCAGGGAGGAAAGACAAGGTAGAGGTGATAAGAACCGAAAGAAAATTCGGGGCAGACAAGATAAAAAAGACGGGGTACGAAAAACAGCACTCACGGAGCCAAGACGCTGAGGCCGGTAATCAGCCATGGTGCGGCCCAGGCTCCGCCCCCGAGGAACGGGGAGAAGAGTCGCCCGCGCGAGAGCTGACGGGAGGATCACTCGGTGACATCATCGGTGGGCGCGCCTACGGGTCCTCCCGCAGCCGGCACCCTCTGTCATCCCGGTCGCCCTTCCCAGTGTCATCCTGTCGGGTATCCTTGGAATGGGATGGGAGGACTTCCGAAGTTCAAATACAGTGGGCTTGGCTGGTAACTCCTAAGCATCATTCGGAGCTCCGTGATCTTGTTAAACAGAGAGAAGTATTTCCTCCTTAATGCAACCAGAGCATCCCATTCATACTTACGTTATAGCCTTAGCTCATTGCTGTAATTATTTAACTCTTTCTCCTACTTAACTCTCAGTACCTATGTTACCGGACTCTGGGTTCTTGAGCTCTCCGAGAAATAGAAATAATGGAGACTATTCCTGTAGATCCCAAGGAAGAACTTAGTAAAGCATATGCAGTTCAGCATACGGAAGTCAGCATCAGAGAGAGGGTCTGTATGCTGCTCCCTGAGAAACAGGTGGAGGCCCTCATTTAAGCAGTTTTAACCCAGCATAGGTAAAGGGCTAGAGTCTTTTATTTGCTCTTCTTTCCATGAAGTCATTCCATCTCAAACATGTGAGTTCCTTGTGCTTATGACCTCTTCATGATGGATTCCATTTCATTCCCCTAAAAGGTGTTAGCCTAAAGGGTTTGTTAGTGGTGAAAACTTTATTTCATTTAAAGTATGCTTTGGGAAGGGGTTCCTTGATAGAGACAGGGACTCAGAGTGTGGGTAGGTGACCTTGCCTTGCACCACCAGTGAAGAAAATGCTACTTTCTACTTTATAATGACATGGTCCATCTCAGTCTGAGTACGGTGAGAGTCCTAAGAATCACCAAACCCTATTTCCTGCCTAACAGACTTAGAAACTATCCAATTTTTTTCTTTTTTGAAATGATCATTATTTAACTAGAGTCTTTGTAAGAAATTTAAGATATCAATTGGTGAGAGCAACACAGCAGAGATAGCCCTAGAACTAATGAACAGCTTTTAATTTTTTTTTTTTTGGCAGAATTTGCAGGTCCACAGCTCTATCGTCAAAGTTGTGCTGCTCTATAATTTTGTGTTTGTCCTTCTCTGGGGCAGATAGCTCACCTTCCAATTTTTTTTTCTATTTATCTTTGTGTTTTGGTTCCTCGAACACTGCTTGCTGCTAAATAACAACTTGATAAGTACCTGTGGATTAGCTGCTGGAAGCCTCATCTCTCCCTAATTCAGTCAACCAGCCTTTCTATCATCTGCCAGTATAGTAGGTAGTGGTGTGAACAGAAGTCACACAACTACATTTTGGGCACTGTCTAGCCTCTGGGGATACAGCAGTGAACAAAGATGAAAATCCCTACTCTCATGGAACTTACATTCTAGAACATGGAGATCAGCAGTTAAAAAAAAGGTAAAATGTATAGAACATTAGTAATAGGTACTATGGAAAACCAAATAGGTAATGAAGGGTAATGTGTATGCCTTTTACATAGATGAGGCCTTACTGAAAAAGGTGACTTTACAGAATTGAAAGATATAAAGGTTCAGAGCTCTCCTGCCTGCCTGTGACCATGCAGGTGCCTCTCTTTCTTTACTTTTCCTAATAAACCTGTCCTAATAAACCTTTAAAAATGTAGGAAAAAATTAAAGAGATAAAGGTTCAAATGATAGGACTCAAGGAGAAAAAATGGGCAGGTGAACAATAAGCACAAAGACCATGTGATAGAAATGCAAGGAAGTCAATGAGACTGGAGGGGAGGAAAGAGTAAAAAGGTACAGTGAGAAAGGAACATTTGAAACCCTTGTACACTTATAGCAGCTTCAAATTGTTTTTAGAACAAGATGGAATCAACAGTAAGTATAAACACTGTAGGAAATAAGAATGCTTTAGTCATTTAACAGGAAAATAAAGACTTAAATTCTACACTTTATGTTATCCCCTAATTCAACTTCACATTTGATGAATATTTTGAATGAACTAGTTGTGTACTAAGATGCCAGGTTCTTTATAAAATGAATGTTTGCAATTATTTCCCATTATTACATCGGAGATGGGTTCCTTCCCTTCCATCAAAAAAACAAATCCCACAGAGGTGAAAGCTTCCTCTCACTCAAGCCCGACTCTGGTCACCGTGTTAAAACACTAGCCAAAAGCTTTGCTTTCAGTATTTTCTCAACTTTGGAAGACACCCTCTGTTTATCCAATCCATGAGAACGTGCCCTATATTCTGGGGTTTATTTTTGATTATTCGTGGGAGTGTTGAGTTTAGAGTACAGTGGTAAGAGAAAGTTGTACTTGATCTGCCCCCACGCCACCACTGGTATGCTTTAAATGTCAGGAGCTTAATCTGGTGGCAGTATGTAGGGCCAAATGAGAAATGCGGGAGAGAAGAGGCCACTGAAGTAGACTAGACTTGATTTAATAAGGCTTTTAAAGGAAAGTGGTAGGTGAGGGGAGGATGTTACGGAAGAAAAAGAGTGCTTGGTCCAGCAGAGGGAGGGAAGTGTGGAGGATTGCCAACTATCTCAGATCTGGTGAATTTGAACAAGCTGCGCTTGTCCAGGGCAGCTGGAAATACTGTACCAAAGTCAGGATCAGGGATCCCTCTGGAATTAATTGTATTGAAATCTGGAAATTATTATAGGGAGGTGAAAGCTGAAACTTCATGGTGCACAGGGAGTGCTAAAATGTGGAGGAGACATACCCAGGCAGAGATCTGAGCAAACTAAGAATCTCAGAAGGAGCTGAAAGGTAGGTGTTGGATGGAGCCAGGGAGTGCTTGAAGGGAGAGAAACCACTGAGTGCAGGAATCAAATCAGAAGAGTCAGGAAGTGAGCAGGAAAAGAGGGCAGGGCGACCTTGGGTTCCGTCTCTGCCAGCGCACACGGATGACGCAATGAGCGCGCCATTATTCGAGGTCCTCTGAGCCCGGGAGAACTGGTTCCACGAGGGTATGGCTTTTCCGCGGTATCCGTGATACCCCTTCTTGCTTCACCTCTTAGCTGCCCATCCTAAGGCCGATTCAGGCCACCTTAGTAATCCCATCAGCTGTCCATTCGTGTGATCTTTCCTGTGAAGTGTAGAACGCCCAGGGTAGATCCCATGTAATTCGGCCACTTTCCCAATTCATTTATTCAACCAACCTGTCGACAGCTTACTTTATTTTAGGGACCAGGCAAATCGATGGGGATACATTTCTTATGCAAATAAACCTGCTTCGTTCTGTATCACCGGGAATGATAAACGAAAAGCAAAAGCTTTATTTTGATAATTCCTGTGAAGGAATTACGGCATGGAGGACTATTGTCAGGGACTTAACTTTGGAAAGGGTGGTCAACGTGGGCTGGGGTGCGTTGAGAAAGGGAAGAATCAGAACAGATCTGGCAGGAGCTTCCTTTACTGAAAAAGAGGCCTGAATGGGGAGGGGGAGGGGCGCTGAGGGTGGTGGTGAGTGATGGGAATCAAGGGTCCATACAGTCAACAAGTTTTAAACTTTTCCTTTTTAAAAAAAGACTTATGTATTTATGTATACAAAAGCTGGGGTGTCAGCCAGAGGTGGGGGTTGGGGGCGAGAGAATTCACCAGAGACAGAGTGGGTAGCAGAACAGGCGGATCAACTGAAATACACTGCTAAGGGGAGCAGCAGGCGAGACAGGAGAGGTCTGCTGGGTCATGTAAGTTAGCTCCCTGGTAGGGGGATAGAACTGGTGCTACAGTAGCTAGGGATAGCTTCATAGTGCTGAGACTCAACCCCTTGCGCCACCAAGGAGGGCCAAGTTTTTCCATTTTAAGCCTCAAGTATTCTAAGCTTTGGTATTCCAGTGGAGATAAAGCAACCACAGTACATGTTCACATAGAGATGTTCTATGGGGAAGGTAGAACTAAAAATGTCAGATAATAATAAGTACTATGAAGGAAATGAAAATAGGCTTCTTCACAGCAGTCAAGTCCTTTTCAAGAATGTGAATTGCACCTGAAATCTGTGCAGATTATCAGGGTGAGAAAAATACTGGAACTAAGCTTGGCAAATGAGAGGAATAGAAAAGAAACAGTTGTGGTATTTTGAGGGTGAGAAGGCTAGTGTTGTGAGATAGGGTTGGAGAGGTAGCCCGAGTAAGCCAGGATACTGAGTTGGAAGGTCTTACCATGTGTGCTGAGAATACATGATGTCATATATGCGGACAATATGGCAAGTAGATTGTGGTTCTGACTCGAATGAGGGCTACTGGTCTGGAAGCCTGCGTAGTAGTACAAGTCTGTGATGATGGTGACTTGATTCTGTGATCCCCGTGTGTGTAATCATGGCTGAATGAATGGTACAGATTAGAATCCCTCAACCCTGCTGGAAGGGAGGTGTCCCTGGACATTGGGGCAGTGAGGAGTACTTCCCAGAGTTGGGGAAACCTGTGCTTGTCTTGAGTGAGAAGGCTTTATATAGCATGGGGATAGGCATGGATTGGGGCAAAGGAGTAGAGAGGGGGCTAAGCAGGGTTTGGTGTGTAAAGCCAAGGTCCTGCTGAGAAGCAATGGGATCAGAAGTTGGCAAGGTGATTGGGGATAGATGTGGGAGCCACTGAACACCAGGTTCAAGGCTTTGGATTTACCTTAAACAGGAACATAATATTTTAAAGCATTGAAGTAGAGAAACTATCATTTGACTTCAGCCCCGCTCATCTTCTGGGTTTAGACTCTGATTCCATTGCTCCCAGGAAGTCTTTTCTTACTCCTGAAGTACTAGAATGGTTCCCACATTCCTTTGGTCTTGACTACACTGGACTGGAAATGTCTAAGTACTTGCCTGTCTCCATCAGTAAAATGTAAGCTCAATGAGGGAGATGTGGTTTTATCTTGTTCACAGCTGTGTTCCTAACACCATGCGTGGGGCCCAGCAAAGTGCATGTGTTCAAGGAACATTTGTTAAGGATGTGTTCACACCCCGATCCCACATTACTAAAGCCCACATTTTGTAGGATTAAGTGAAACCCCCAAAGCTACATTCTTCAGGTTACTGTGTCTCTGAATACCCCTTACTTTGCTCCACCCCACCCTTAATGCCTCCAAAGCCTCAGCTGTCCTTGAAACTTGAATTTGACTCAACAGATAGGCTATAATGTTATTTTTTAGGAACCTAATTTTTCTCTCCAACAGGGACACCTGCAGAGATGTCCTCAGTCCTTCACTTCTATGTCCGTCCCTCTGGCCATGAGAGGGCAGCCTCTGGCTGCACTCAAAGAAAGCTGCGAGGGAAATTGCCAGAGCTGCAGGGTGTCAAGACTGAGCTGTGCTACAATGTGAACTGGACAGGTTGGGCCAGGTATCGGATTCTTGAGGGAGGTACTGCAGAGTCAGGGGCACAGTCTCAGGTCCTTGCCCTCTCTCCCTGCAGCTAAGTCCCCCCCAAGTGCTGAGGAGATGAAGAAGCTGACGTGGCTGTTTGGCTGCCCCTTGTTCCTGGATGATGTTGATCAGAAGTCCTGCCTCCTTCCTGGTTCCAGTGACCTACTCTTGGAGGTTGGGCCCAGGCAAGTGTCTTGGCCTGGGACAACTCATCCCAGATCCAGGGGCACATCACCCCTTCCAAATACTGCTCACCCCTTTAACTTCTATTCTTCCTCCTCTTGTGATCCTTGAGAGATTTGTTTTTTCTTCACTCCTTCCTACCACCTGCCTAAAAAACTATATCATGCCTTTCCCATGTGGGAAGATGCCTTTGAAGACTGAGCCAGCTCCCAGGCATATTCTGGAAATATAACCAGTTGCATTCTGTGAATTGAAATAGAATCATTTTGATGAAAGACAGGTATGGTTTGATATGAGTGCCCTTTGAAAGCAGGTTTCTTAGTGCTCCAATCTGAAGTCAGAGGCCCATAGCAAGGAGGTAGAGCTGGAAGATTGAGCACTGCTAGGCAGATCTACTGATTCTCAGGTCATAACCATCTAACCCACTCCTCAGGCTGAACTTCTCCACCCCAACATCTACCAACATCGTGTCAGTGTGTTGTTCTGCTGGGCTGGGGGCTGTGGATCGAGTAGAGATAACCCGGCGTTACCTGCTCTCGGTAAGGTGATAGGTGATGAGGGTAGGGGATCAGGAGGAGGAGGTGGACCAAAGATAAGAGAGTGAGGGAAATGATGGGAGAAGCAGGAATAGGAGCTCCTGGCTTTTGTCCTTCCCTGTTTACATGTGGTTTACTGCTTGAGGCCACCTGGTCAAGGGGTGAAGGGAATAGAAATCTAGCCCTTGCTCCTTGACTCATTTGTACATCCTGGCATCATACTTGGAAGGCATTTCTAATTTGATCAAAGGTGCTGTGTAGGCTAGCAGTGTGGGCTGGGTCTGCATGACTGGGAGGACTGAGAGTGGACCGTTTTGTCTTTTCTTCAACTTTCTACCCCTTCTCTATGTCTTTACTCCCAGTTTGCCCATCCCCCTTCAGCTGAGATGAAGGCCATTGCTCTGGCTACTCTGCATGACCGGATGACTGAGCAGCACTTCCCCCATCCCATCCAGAGCTTCTCCCTTGGTAGAATGCCCACACCCCTTAACAGCCATATCAACATACTGGCTGAGGGCCGGCTGGCCTTGGAGAAAGCCAACCTGGAGCTGGGTAAGCAAGGGTCCCTGGGAGGAAGGCCCAGGTCAGGCTAGGAGGGATGCTGAGAACTGGGATATGGCAACCTGAGTCCCATAGTCAGCTCTTCGGGGTTTGTCTCCTAGGTTTGGCCCTGGACTCCTGGGACTTGGATTTCTATACCAAGCGCTTCCAGGAACTACAGCGAAACCCCAGCACCGTGGAAGCCTTTGACTTGGCGCAGTCCAATAGGTAGGGAGGATGGGGACATTCTGATTTCTGAGGGCACTCACTTTCAGGTACTCACTTTCTTGGTGTTGGAGCCTCTCTGAGTCTTTTTGAGGGTCTGGGCTCCCCATTCATCCTGTATACTACATTCAAATACTGGTTTTGTCTTCACTTTGGATCTGGTCATCTGGACAATCCATAAGGACAGAATGTTTGAAGCTTATGACTTGTTGGAATATATTTTGACCTGTTATTTAAGTATGAGTTTGTTGTAACTGCTGCTCATGCTGGTGAGAAGACTAGGCAAAGTCTGAGAAAATGATCCCATGTTTCCACCCTGCCTTTCCCTCCCTGCATCACCCTCTTCAGTGAGCACAGCCGACACTGGTTCTTTAAGGGCCGACTCCACGTGGATGAACAGGAGCTGGCACACTCGCTATTTGAGTCTATCATGAGCACCCAGGCGTCCTCCAACCCCAACAACATCCTCAAGTTCTGTGACAACAGCAGGTGGGCTATGCCTGAGACTGGGGTGACCTCAGGCCCAGGAGAGGGGAGCCCTGGTGGGTTAAGTGCAAATCCCAGAATGGATTTGCATTAAATCAAGAATGGATGTGTCCATAGTGCAATCCAGGGGAAGAAAGTTCAGTTCCTACGGCCTGAGAACCCCGCACAGCCAAGCTGCTTTCGGCAACAGCAAGGGCTGAGACATGTTGTCTTCACAGCAGAAACCCACAACTTCCCCACAGGTGAGCTGGGTCCCAGGGAGGATAGATCAGAGAGTAGGGCAGGGCAAAGATCCCAGGCCTCATGTTAAACCTGGGAAAAACAATCAGGTTGGTTGGTCTCATTTTTGATGGGATGGTCAGAGCTGAGGTTTGTCTCCTCAGTACCCATGCCTCTCCACCCTCTCTTCACAGGTGTAGCCCCCTTCAGCGGTGCGACCACTGGCACTGGGGGTCGGATCCGAGATGTCCAGAGCACAGGCCGTGGAGCCCACGTAGTAGCTGGCACTGCTGGCTATTGCTTTGGAAATCTGCACATCCCAGGTCCCATCTCTCCCTCCAGATTTCTTGTCCTGGCACCGAACACTTTTATGTCTTCAGCCTTAACGGCCATCCTGTGTACCTTTTCTTGGGAGGAGGGTTCTAGAAAAGCTGGCCTTTCATTGACCATGGTCATGAGGACTATACTCCATGGGAGACCAAATCTCCAGACTGCTTTTGCAGAACTTCTATTTTCTTTATAGGCTGCCATTTGCTCAGCAAGAAAATCTGATATCGGTTGGGTCTTATAACCACCACCTGCACCAAAATTCAATTGCATACAAAGTCTTAAGAATTCTGATCCAGGGCCTCCCTGGTGGCGCAGTGGGTTAAGCACAGCACTATGAAGCTATCCAGAGCCACTGCAGCACGAGTTCGATACCTGGCCAGGGAGATTCCTCCATGGCTCAGCAGACCTCTCCTGCCTCACCCGCTGCTCCCCTCAGCAGTGTACTTCAGTTGATCTACCTTTTGTGCTCCCACTCTGTCTCTGGTGCATCTTCTCACCACTCTGCACCTCTGGCCTACACCCCAGCTTGTATGCATAAATAAATAAATCTTTGGGAAAAAAAAGAATTCTGATCAAAGAGTTAGAGGGAAGGCTGGTGTAGGAAGTAGAAAACAAGATCAGTGCTGAATTGCAGGCTTTACATCTTCCTAACAGGATTTCCTAAAATGGCACAGTCTACCCATGCAGGTGGTCCTTGGTGACTTTGATTCTTCCTGTAGGACCCTGGCTCCTGTGTTTTCTCTTTAAAGTCCATTCAATTTTCCCTTTACCTCCCAGGTTACAGTTTGCCCTGGGAAAACCCCAGCTTTCAGTATCCTGGAAACTTTGCCAAGCCCCTGGAGGTTGCCATTGAGGCCAGTAATGGAGCTTCTGACTATGGCAACAAGTTTGGGGAACCAGTCCTAGCTGGTAAGACTGGGGAATGTGGGGATATTGGGACACCTAGTCCCAGAGGTGGGTAGGGTATGAGATCCTATCCCTTCTCTCTGATGTCTTTGCTCTAGGCTTTGCCCGCTCCTTGGGCCTCCAGCTCCCAGATGGCCAGCGGCGTGAGTGGATCAAGCCCATCATGTTCAGTGGTGGTATTGGGTCCATGGAAGCTGAACATGTGAGCAAGGAGCCCCCAGAGCCAGGTAAGAGCCTGCCACCTTTCTCCAAATCCACCTAGCTTTTTCCCTAGCACATGGCAGTGCAGGAGAGGAATTTAGAGCACACTTCAGTGGTTAGTTTTTAATCTCCCTGTTTATGTCTTGATAGAGGTTTTCAAGACAGGACAGGGCTTTAAGCTAATGGAACATTCTCAGATTATATTGCTTCTGTGTCCTGGGGTTACCTCTGCATGGCAGGGATCCAGCCTGCTAAGTCAAGGCAGCCAGTGTTTTTTCAGTACCTGCTGTGTTTAGGGGTTTTTATCTGCTAGCTTATTTATTGAGTGCCCGTTGGGTACTGAGTACTTTGCTAGGTGTTGTGGTAGAATCAAGATAAAGACCAGGTCCCATTTACTGAATAGATGATCCAGTCACCTGGTTCAGAATTTAAAAGATGTAAAGGGTTAGTCTTCAAAAACTCTCCTTTCCTGACCTCCCCTCCACCCAATTTCTTCCCTAGAGATAATCAATATTAAGAGATTACCTTTGTAACTGTCAGAAGTATTCCCTATGTATGTATAAACAGACCCATACATATATATGCTCCTTTTTTTAAACAAACACTATGTGTATACTCTTTTTTTATTCAAATAACCACTTAATGAACTCCATTGAAATGTGATTTGTGTATCATAAAGCTTACCCTTTGAAAGCACACAAATCAGTGACTTTCAGTATCTTCGCAAAATTGTGCACCAGTTGCCATTAATTCCAGGACATTTTTTTATCACCTCAGTATTTATTAGCAGTCATTCTCCATGCCCCTTCCCTCAACCTCTGGCAGTTACTAATATACTTTTTGTCCTTATGGATTTGCCTATTTTAGGCATTTCATATAAATAAAATCATATAATAAGTAGCCTTTTGTGACTACCTGCTTTCACTTAGCTTAACCTCTTTTAGGTTCACCCATGTTGTAATATATGTAGTTCCTTCATTCCTTTTTTTTAATGGCTGAATAATGTACTGTACAGATTATATGACATTCTTTAATGGATATTCATCAACTGATAGATGTAAACGTTTGTGTATATGTTATTCCATGTACATATGTTCTCATTTCTCTTGGGTATATAGCTAGGAGTAGAATTGCTAGGTTGCATGGTAACTATATTCAACTTTCTGAGAAACTGCCAGTCTTTTCCAAAGCAGCTGTACCATTTTATGTCCTGTTTCCCCTTCCCAGCAACATAATGAGGGTTTCGGTTTCTCCACATTTTTGTCAACACTTGTTACCTGATGGTAGCCATTAGAGTGGATGTGAAGTCTTATCTTATTATGGCTTTTATTTGCCTTCCCCAAATGACTAGTGATATTGAACATCTTTTCATATGCTTGCTGGCCATTTGTATATCTTCCCTGGAGAAATATCTGTTTGAATCCTTTGCCCACTTTAAAATTGAGTTGCTTGTCTTTTTTGGTGGAGTTGTAAGAGTTCTTAATATATTTGACTCTGCAAAGATTTGCATTTGTAATGATTTGCAGATATTTTCAACCATTCTGTGGTTTTCCTTTTTACTTTTTCTCGTAGTGTCCTCTGAAGCAGACATTTTTAACTTTAATAAACTCCAGTATATCTATTTTGTTGTTACTTGTGGCAGGGTATCATGTCTAGGAAACCATGTCTAATCCAAGGTCACAAAGCTTTGCAAATATGTTTTCTTTTTTTTTTAAATGCTTAATACAGGTTTCTTTCTTTCTTTTTTTTTTTAGTATTTATTTATTTATGCATACAAACTGGGGTGTAGGCCAGAGGTGTGGGGGGGTGAGAGGATTCACCAGAGACAGAGTGGGGAGCAGAACAGGCAGATCGACTGAAGTACACTGCTGAGGGGAGCAGCTGGCGAGGCAGGAGAGATCTCCGGAACCATGTGGGACTCTCCCTGGCCAGGGATTGACCTCATGCTGCGGTGGCTGCGGATAGCTTCATAGTGCTGAGACTTAACCCGTTGCACCACCAGGGAGGCCCCATGATACTTTTTAAATTAATTTTTATATATGGTGTGAAGTAGGGGGTCCAACTTTATTCTTTCACATGTAGATATCCAGTTATCCTAATATCACTTTTTGAAAAGACTCTTCTTGCCCCCATTGGACTTGGAATACCTGTCAAAAATCAAGTGGCCACACCTCCCCGGTGGCGCAGTGGTTAAGCGCTGCGCTGTGGAGCTGTCGGCAGCAGCGACGCGAGTTCGACGCCCGGCCGGGGAGAATCCCACATGGTGCGGCAGACCTCTCCTGCCTCGCCCGCTGCTCCCCTCAGCAGTGTAGTTCTGATCTGCCTGTTCTGCTACCCGCTCTGTCTCTGGTGGACCCTCTCGCCGCCCCACAGCTCTGGCTTGTACCCCAGCTTGTATGTATAAATAAAAATTAAATCTTTAAAAAAAAAAAAAAATCAAGTGGCCACAGATGTGCAAGTTCATTTATGAAATCACAGTTCTATTCCATTGATTGTTATGTTTACCCTAATCTTAGTACCACTGCCTTGATTTCTGTAGCTTTATAGGAGATTTTAAAAGCAGAAATTAAGAGTTTTCCAGTTTTGTTCTCTTTTAAGATTGTCTTGATTGTTCTGGGTTCCTCACGATTCTATATATATTTTATCTTTTGCAAATAAAACATTTATGAAGTAACATAAGAGCATGTACAAATTTTTGTTTTTGATAGCACTTAGTCACATCATTTGTGCTGGCACTGGTTTATTAAAGATGTTTAAGACTAATTGATAATTTAATCTTGAGTTTTCTTTTAAAACAGAATCCGTGATAGCGCTGAGTGTCCTAGGAGTTAAGTCTTTGATTTATCACTGCTAAGGCCTGAGTTTGAGCCTGCCCAGGGAGCTGACCTACATATGGTGCAGCGCACCACTCCTCTTGCCTGCTGCTCCCCTTAGCAGTGTATTTCAGTAAATCCCACTCTGTCTCTGGTGAATCCTCTCACCCTTCCCTCACACCTCTGTCCTACACCCCAGTTCTTCTATGCAAAAAAGCAAAACATACCTGAATGAAGGCAACTTTGGCATTTGATAATACAAACATTTTCTTCCTTCTGGCCCAAGGTGAGGTAAAACAGGAAGAATAAGATTCCCAAATGCAGTTTTCAGTTACGAACTATCCAGAAGAATGTGCATGCTGCAGAGCTGCCTGCTGTTGGCTGCAGTATGCTACAGCCCAGCAAGATCCTCGAAGTCCTTACTCAGAGAGTGTCCCCAGAGCACCATGCTAACTGGGTCTGCATTAGTAGTTTTCTTTTCCCATTGTCCAGTTCTACCAAGATTGCAACTCTGTTTTTGCTTTGAAAATCTTGTTCTGAGGGTTTGCTGCCATCTTCCTATTTTCTGTTTGAAATATGTTCCTTGGCAATTGGTCAGCACTTTCCAATCACCTGGGATGCAAAAGCACCTAGGACTACCTCCCAGTCAGTTCATACTCTCAAAGGGCCATATAAATCTTAGGATCAGCTGATCAATTTCTGCAAAAAAAGATGGCTGAAGGTGACTCTGCTGATCACCTTGGGGGTGCTGCCAGTGGAACTTTATTAAGTCTCAATCTGTGAACAAAGGATCTCTTTCCATTTGTTTAGGTTCTCAGTTTTTACTTTTTTAAATTTATTGCTAAACTTTTCATCTTTTTGATGCTATTTAGGGGTGCAAAAGTAGTCATCCCATATTCCTCTGGGTTCTTCTCAGGCTGGACAAGTAATCAAAACAGCATCAGTCAGTTTGGCAAAAGAAAAACAATCAAATTCGTAACAAACATGGAGAATTTACATGGTTGTAAATTCTAAAGAATAATGGCGTGGACCACAAATATTTATCCTACATTTGGGACCTGGGGCATCAAGGACTAAGAGGGGAGACTTCACTTAATAGACTAGGAGGGGTTACCACATCCTTTTTTTTTTTTTAAAGATTTATTTATTTATACATACAGCTGGGGTACAGGCTAGAGTTGTGGAGTGGTGAGAGGCTTCACCAGAGACAGAGTGGGGAGCAGAACAGGCAGATCAGAAATACACTGCTGAGGGGAGCAGCGGGCAAGGCAGGAGAGGTCTGCCGCACCATGTGGGATTCTCCCCCGCCATGTCGAACTCGCATCGCTGCTGCTGACCGCTGCGCCACCAGGGAAGCCCGGTTACCACATCCTTACTCTGAATAAAGATGAGATTCTTAGGTATAAATAACCTGTTTACTGATAAACCTAGAACTGGTGAGATCCCCAAACTACATAAAAGGCAGAGCAGTGATTGCTTCTTCAATTAGGAAAAGGGCAGTTTAGGACTTGATCTTGCCTTCATTCTTAGGGAGGGACAAAGGACGTAGGCAGAGACCAAAGCTTCTCCTAGCTTCAGGACCCTCATTGCTCTCAATACAAAACAATCTGCATCATTTAAATAATGGTAATAGATCTTCCAAGACTCACTGGGCCTTAATTGACCTGTAGTTTCCAAACCAAGGTGACAGGAGTTCAATTCTGAGTCTAATGAAAAGCCTCTCTGACCCTTTGGGGGAGACCAATCCCACATTGTTATGAATGGGTATGCATGCTTCTGTACACTTTCTTCATTTAGCAAGCTCTTGGAGATCCTTTTGTATTGATGAAATCATATTTTATATGTAATTCTCTTTGGTGGATTAGTGTTTCATTGTATACCATAATTCATTTAATCCACTCTCAGCATTTAGATTTCCTATTTTTGTTAATACAAGTAATGCTGTAATGTTTGATTTTATACATAGGTGATTTTGACTGTGTGTGCATGTGTGTGGGTGTGTGTGTGTAGAAGTGTGCAGGCCAGAAGTCGGGGGAGGGGTGAGAGGATTCACCAGAGACAGTGGGGAGCAGAACAAAGGCAGGTCTACTGAAATATACTGCTGAGGGGAGCAGCGGGCAAGACAGGATTGGTCTACTGTGCCCTGGCTGGGGATTGAGGTCAGGCCATAGCAGTGATAGTGCTGAGACTTAACCCCTATGCTACCAGGGAGGCCCAGTACATTGGTGATTTTGTCCGAATAAATCTGGAGCATAGATTCCTTGAAATGGACATTAGTAATTTTAATTGCTTTCCCTAATATCAGTTTCCCTTTTTAAAAAAAAAAAAAGTTTTTATTTTTGTATAGAACTGGGGTACAGGCCAGAGGTGCGGGGGGTGAGAGGATTCACAAGAGACAGTGGGGAGCAGAACAGGCAGCCAATATCAGGTTCCTTTTATCATTATACTTCTTTGTACTCTTCTTCTGGTGGCTTCCCCAATGTTGTAATTCTACCTTACTCCTCACAGGCATGGATGTTGTAAAGGTTGGGGGTCCTGTCTACAGGATTGGAGTTGGTGGTGGAGCTGCTTCATCTGTCCACGTAAGTGAGAATAGCCTCAGATGCAGACTCCATGATATCACTGGGCCCCAGATGTGGATGGGATACAAGCGTCCGGCCTCCTAAGCTAAACTGCCACATGTTCCCCCAGGTGCAGGGAGATAACGCTAGTGATCTGGACTTTGGGGCTGTGCAGCGGGGAGACCCTGAGATGGAACAGAAGATGAACCGTGTGATCCGGGCTTGTGTAGAGTCCCCTAAGGGAAACCCCATCTGCAGTCTCCATGACCAGGGTGCCGGTGGCAATGGTGAGAGAAGGGGTTGAGCCAAGGGACCAGGCCTACAGGGGGTCCTGCCATGTTTCATTTAAGGAGGGTTGTCAAGTGTCCGCAACCCACCTACCTACCTACTTACTCTGGGGCCCACACTCTACCCTCTGAACATTCTAAGCAGCTTGGGGGTGGAAGCTTATTGCCATGCAATGTTTGGTGGTATAATTCATGTGAGGACACCCAGAATTAGGGGTTCCTTTGGAGGCTAGGGATTGCCCCTTGTTTCCCTGGTGGTGATCATGGCCAGATTGCCTTCTCTCCACAAACCCTCTCACCAGGCAACGTCCTGAAAGAATTGAGTGACCCAGCTGGGGCCATCATTTACACCAGCCGCTTCCAGGTAGGTCTTATTCCCTGGAGTCTCACTGTCTCCCTGTGCTGCCCACCCCAGCTGTCCCCTCCACTCTTAATAAGAACTTGAGACTTGACAAGAACTGACCCTTCTCTCCCTCCTCCTTCATGGATGTGCAGCTTGGAGACCCAACTCTGAATGCCCTGGAAATCTGGGGCGCTGAATACCAGGAGTCAAATGCACTTCTGCTGAGGCCCGTCAACCGGGACTTCCTGAATCGTGTCAGTGCCCGGGAACGCTGCCCAGTTTGCTTTGTGGGCACCATCACTGGAGACAAGAGAGTGAGTTGATCCAGGGAGGCAGTTGCAGGCGCTGTGAGTGGCAGTTGCGCTGCCGAGGTACAGCAGAGGAAGGAGCTGTTAAGGAAATGAGATGAGAGAAAGACAGGAGCTGGTGGCAAGCTTGCTGTGGGGAACAGGATATGGGGGTGCTATAAGGCATGGGACTGTAAGGAGTGGGGACTCATTAGGGGAAGCCAAACAAGGTGGAAAGAGTGTTTCTGCTCTGCTTTCTAGAAGTAGGCCCTAATAGTCTCATTCTCTCTGGGCGGTCTATAGATAGTGCTGGTGGATGATCGGGAGTGCCCTGTGGGAAGAAATGGCCTGGGCGATGCCCCCTCGGGGACTTCCCCACGCCCTGTGGACCTGGAGCTGGATTGGGTGCTGGGCAAGATGCCTCGGAAGGTATGTGGGTGGGGATGCAAGAGCTACATTACGCCCTTATCCAGCCCAGCATTTCAGACCTCATTTTACCCTATGTGGACGTTGTCATCTGTGTCCAGTGCTCCCTCAGCTGCTCACATCATGTCACTATCTGTGTTGCAGGAGTTCTTTCTCCAGAGGGTTCCTCCCGTGCTGCAGCCTCTGGCCTTGCCCCCTGGGCTGAGCGTGCGCCAAGCTCTAGAGCAGGTTCTGAGGCTACCTGCTGTGGCGAGCAAACGCTACCTCACCAACAAGGTCTCCCTGTACCCCTGTTATGTCCCCTTCGCCCTCTGTTCACCTGCCCTTGGCCTTCTGCCCCTGGGGACTGCTGTGGCCTTCACCAGGCCCATGGAGGAAGTGACAGGGACAGTACAGCCATACCATTGGCCTGATCCCCTGCTCCCCACCCTCTGAATGGAACTCTTGTCTGCATGTTTGGGACAAACTAGACCTTCTGCTGTCTGTGTCCCTATCCTTTGGCCTCTTGCCAATCATGCCTGGTTCTGCAGGTGGACCGCTCCGTGGGTGGCCTGGTGGCACAGCAGCAGTGTGTGGGGCCCCTGCAGACTCCTCTGGCAGATGTGGCAGTCGTGGCACTGAGTCATCAGGAGCTCATTGGGGCCGCCACTGCCCTAGGAGAGCAGCCAGTCAAGAGCCTGCTGGACCCCAAGGTTGCTGCCCGGCTGGCTGTGGCTGAAGCTCTCACCAACCTGGTGTTTGCCCTGGTCACCAACCTCCGAGTGAGTCCCCTGCTGCCTCTGTCCTGGGGCCCTAGGCCTTGGACATGACCACATCCACCGTTTACTCTCCCCCCCTCACCCTTTGTGCTCTTGACCTTCCATCCCTCTTCCTCCAGTCCAGATCCTGCACATCTACCTTCCCCCCTAATGTTGAGTCTCTGCCACTTCTAGGATGTGAAGTGCAGTGGGAACTGGATGTGGGCAGCTAAGCTCCCAGGGGAGGGCGCGGCTCTGGCTGATGCCTGTGAGGCTATGGTGGCAGTGATGGCAGCCCTGGGTGTGGCAGTGGATGGTGGCAAGGACTCCCTCAGCATGGCTGCCCGGGTTGGCTCTGAGACCGTGCAGGCTCCTGGTGAGGTCTGGGGGCCACAGGTAGAGGGGTGGGACCTGTGAGGCTAGGTGGGTGCCTCACTCTTATTCCCTGTTTGGCAGGGTCACTGGTCATCTCAGCCTATGCTGTTTGTCCGGACATTACAGCCACTGTGACCCCAGACCTCAAGCGTCCTAGAGGGAGAGGTATGGATTCTGCCCCTTCCTCACAGCAATGTGTATCCAGAGCCTCGTTCATTGGGGTCTGCGGTGTGAGTTCCGGGCCCCCTCGTGTTGGCGCTGCACTGCGATGCTTTCTGGGAGTGCTGGCCCATGTGTCTCACAACATGCTGGGAGCTTCAGTGCTTGTGCTCTTGGTGGAGAGGTCTTCTAAGCTGCCTTCTCCTCTCATGCCTTCCCTGTCTCCCAGGCCACTTGCTGTATGTGCCTCTGAGTCCTGGACAACACCGACTAGGAGGCACAGCTCTTGCCCAGTGCTTCTCCCAGCTTGGTGACCAACCTCCTGATCTGGACCTTCCTGAGAACTTGGTGCATGCCTTCAGCATCACACAGGGGCTACTGAGAGGTGAGTGAGGCACTGGGGGAGATGGTGCATGGGGCAGGCATTCCCCAGCTGAGCTTGTGGGGTAGGGCAAGAACACATGCCCTTCTCTCTGGGCCTCTGAGTGCGCCCACGTTTTCTCAAATACTTTCTACCAACTCTCCAGAGAGGGTCAGGGCGGGGGGAGGTGCACTGAGGTTGCTGAACTTTTTCTTTCTCCTTCCTCTAGACCGCCTTCTCTGTTCAGGCCATGATGTCAGCGATGGGGGTCTCATTACTTGCCTGCTAGAGATGGCCTTTGCCGGGAATTGTGGTATAGTCGTGGATGTGCCTGCTCCTGGGGTCGAAGGTGAGGAGCCTGTGGTCTAGACTTAGGCCTGGGCTGACTGCCCCACCTATAGGCCCCACATCCTGTCAAAGAATGGAGTATCCCCAGCCCCTTTTTCCCTGTATCTCTTGCTATCTTCTGTAGTCACTCGTACTGGTGGCACCCATTTTTCCTAACTATAACCCTCCCACAGATCCTAGGGCCACATCCTTGGTCCCACTTCCTCAAGTCTTACCTCACCCTTGTCTCCTGCCCCCCACAACCTCAGCCATACCCCTTAACTCCACCTCTGAGTCCCCAGGAGCATCCTAGTCACCCTAATGCCCCCATTGCTCTCCTAGCACTGCCTGTGCTGTTTGCTGAGGAGCCAGGTCTGGTGCTGGAGGTACAGGAGCCAGATCTGACCCAAGTGCTGAAACGCTACCGGAATGCTGGCCTCCACTGCCTGGAGCTGGGCTGCACGGGTGACGCTGGGCCCCAGGCCATGGTAAGGAAGTGAAGAGCGGTGCACAGCAGCTTCACCTCTGCTAACCTCAGGGAGCGCCCAGGTTGGGCATCCTTGCTCTTGACCCCTAAAAGATGTGTCCCTCTCTCCAGGTCCAGGTATCAGTGAATGGGTCTAAGGTTCTGGAGGAACCTGTTGAGCAGCTCCGAGCCCTCTGGGAGGAGACAAGTTTCCAGCTGGACCGGCTGCAGGCAGAACTGTGCTGTGTGGCAGAAGAAGAACGGGGGCTGAGGGAGCGGATTGGGCCTAGCTACTGCCTGCCAGCCACCTTTCCCAAAGCTTCTGTGCCACATGAGCCTGGTGAGAGATTGTATGCTTCCTTTTGGCTTCCTGGGAACTTTGACTCTGAAGGCCTACCCTTGAAAAGGTATCTAGGGGCTTGGCATAGGGAAATAGTTCCCTAGCACAGGGCTGCTTCTTCCCCCCAGGTGGTCCCACTCCCCGAGTCGCCATCCTGCGTGAGGAGGGCAGTAATGGAGACCGGGAGATGGCTGATGCATTCCACTTGGCTGGGTTTGAGGTGAGCAGAGTGACTGGCAGAGTTGGGACAGGGCTCAGGTGGTTTGTTTTTTGACCCTTCTCCTCCCTATCTTGCCAGGTGTGGGATGTGACCATGCAAGATCTGTGTTCTGGGGCAATTGGGCTGGACACATTCTGTGGTGTGGCCTTCGTGGGTGGCTTCAGCTATGCAGATGTCCTGGGCTCTGCCAAAGGTGGGTGTGTATTCCCTCCCTTCCTGACACATTCCTGAAAAGGTGCCTTAGCTCCCCTATTACTTGGCTGAGACTTGGACTCTCATCTCCACTAGGCCAGGGGAGGATGGGTGCATTTATTCTGGGGCAGATGCCAGCAGAAGACCTGCAGGAAATGTAAATGAGGCTGTGGGAGAGATGGCACTGTCCCAACCATGAGGGCTTATCCACTGCCTAAAAGGGCAGCCAGTTCCAGCAGATTGTGCTGTTAAAAAGCTGACTGAGCATAGTCAGGTCTTGCTGTTTTCCCAGCAGAGCCAAAAATCCATACTTTTACGTGAATCTTATTTCCAAATGTTAGGCAATGGAGTAAAAAATCTTTTGAAAGTGCTCTCCTGGCCAAGAAAAAAGCTTGTGGACCATCTTTGGCTCAGGAGCTGGCAACATGTTTTAAACCAATAAACCCATTTCTTCCCTCAAACTTGCCCTGAGCTCTACAGATGGGGACAGCCCTGGGGGTGTGACCGTACATCCTGGGATGGAAGAGCAGCTGTCTCCTTCATTCCAGGTCTCACCACAGCTTGCTCTCCTCTTCTAGGGTGGGCAGCTGCTGTGACCTTTCATCCACGGGCTGGGGCTGAGCTGAGGCGCTTCCGGAAGCGACCAGACACCTTCAGCCTGGGCGTGTGTAATGGCTGTCAACTGCTGGCTTTGCTGGGCTGGGTGGGAGGTGACCCCAATGAGAAAGCAACGGAGATGGACCATGGCTCCTGGCCAACCCAGCCTGGCCTCCTGCTGCGCCACAATCTTTCCGGGCGTTTTGAGTCTCGCTGGGCCAGTGTGCGTGTGGGCCCTGGACCGGCCCTGATGCTACGAGGAATGGAGGGTGCCGTGCTGCCTGTGTGGAGCGCTCATGGGGAAGGTCAGGCTCCCAGAATACAGTGGGGAGGGTTTGAGGGCTGGGGTGGGCGAAGGACATGAAGGAGCTTTGCTTTTATTTACCCTTTCCTTTTCTCTCAGGTTACATGGCATTTTCTTCTCCAGAACTCCAGGCCCAGCTTGAGGCCAAGGGCTTGGCTCCACTGCGCTGGGCAGACGATGACGGGAACCCCACAGAACAGTACCCCCTGAATCCCAATGGGTCCCCAGGGGGCGTGGCTGGTGTCTGTTCCCTTGATGGTCGCCACCTGGCTCTCATGCCTCACCCTGAGCGGACTGTGAGGCCTTGGCAGTGGGCATGGCGACCCCCTCCATTTGACACTCTCACCACCTCCCCCTGGCTTCAGCTCTTCATCAATGCCCGAAACTGGACCCTGGAAGGAGGCTGCTGAGCAGGCTAGGGAGGCTCATCTGGGCTCTTGGTTTGTGCTGTGGGTATCTGCTGTCCTCTCCCTTATCTTCAGAGGTACCCCCTGTTATTTCCAAGTGTGTCTTGGACAAATGGACCAAAATGCCCAAAAAAAATCTCATCTAGTTTTATTAATCTGTCCATTCTGTGTGTTAAGCTGTGGGGTCTGTTTCTAGTTCTTCTGCTCTAACATGTTTTGGCCTTCATGAGCCCAGAAAATAGCAGGTGATTTGAGTAAAGAGCCTGCAGGGGCGAATTAGGCTGCGTGGGGAGGAGGGACTCCCATTGCTCCACTTCACTCAGCAATCACCACCTCTGACTGCATCATTCACCAGGGCTTGGAGGAATGTTGGAAGCCCTTCCTGATCGCTGGAGTTCAGGGTTTAGGATATCAACATTCTTTTCTGGAAAACAGAAGATTCCTGGACTCCTTTTAAAATATAGCTTATGCTAAGTAATTGCTTGTCTGCCAGAGTTTCTCTGATGGAGTTTTTAGCTGCCATGGTGCTGGCTTCTAAACTCAATAGTACCGACTTCTTTTCCTCCTAATTTAGCAGCTCCCTTCCTGACAGAAGTGGTTCAGTGCCCTCAACTAAAGCTTCACTCAGTCATTCATTCCAGTAATATTCGGTGATTAGCTATAGTGTGAACCACTGTTACTGCCCAGGGGTTATGGTCTAGTAGAATTTATAGTAATAGCTGTATGTGACACCTACTGCAAGCCAGGCGTGTTCTAGGCAGTTGATATGTATCTATAAATTCAAAAGAATTCAGCAATCCACTTAATAGTTTTTGTTTTTTTAAAAGATTGATTTATTTATGTATACATGTGTACTGGGGTATAGACCAGAGGTGCGGGGGTAAGAGGATTCACCAGAGTGAATCCTGGGGAGCAGAACAGGCAGACTGAAATACACTGCGCCGTGTGGGTTAGCTCCCCAGCCAGGAATCTTACTCCTGCTGCAGTAGCTGTAATCGCTTGATAGCGCTGTGACTTAACCCCTGTGCCACGAGGGAGGCTGTCTTTTGTTTTATATAAAGAAAGAATTAAGGGCCTCCCCGGTGGCGCAGCGGTTAAGCGCTGCGCTGTGGAGCTGTCGGCAGCGGCGACGCGAGTTTGACGCCCGGCCGGGGAGAATCCCACATGGCGCGGCAGACCTTTCCTGTCTTGCCCGCTGCTCCCCTCAGCAGTGTATTTCTGATCTGCCTGTTCTGCTCCCCGCTCCGTGTCTGGTGAACCCTCTCGCCGCCCCACGCCTCTGGCCTGTACCCCAGCTTGTATGTATAAATAAAAAAATAAAGAAAGAATTAAGGTTAAACAAATGGCCTAGGGTCACCCAGCTTATAAAGGCAGAGCCAGGAGGCCATGTTCTCATGCTTCATCTGCTCCCCACCATCCTGTGGTCACATTTCCTGAAAGCAGCAGAATTCTTTCTTACAGCTGTCCATTGTTCCTTCACTCACAGGAGTTTGAATAGAAGTCACTTCCTCGTGACAGTTCCTCTATACAGCTGAAGTCAGTTTGCTCCCTAGTTAACATCTTTTTTTTTAATCAAAAAACTTGTTTAGCTTTCTGTCACCAACACTTTCACAATGACTGCGCTCCTCAGTAAAGAGAGCGCTCATGTTCCTGTGATGAACACGTGGAGGCACCCTAGGTCCTGCTGACTGCTCTATTTCAGACAGCCTCGTAAGGAACTTAAGGCCTTGGCAGGCCCATCAAATTGGCCTAGGTACAAGCCACGTGGATTTTGGTGCTTTCCCATACTTCTTGGTATAGAGGTAAACAGTTCTGTTACCAGGGATTTGGAACTGCCTAGTTTTGTTAGAGGCTGTATTGTAGGATAAGCTACAAGGGTTTCTCAAAAGCTGGAACATTCTGAATGCCTCTTGACATCATCCTAAGATGAGCTCAACATTTTTTTTTTTTTTAGAGCAATTTGTACTTTACTGGCCCAGCAGTCTATTTGAGAGGAATGAAGCAGGTGGAATGTGACCACATCCCACTCTCCCCTGTGCAAAGCCTACCCCATGTTTCATTCACACCAGGTAGTGGCCCATCATCTCAGACTTAAGTCCACCTGGTTAAAGGTCTTGCAGCTATAGATGCCCCTATGTTGCCCACCTTTGTGGGTAGGATGATCTTGTCCCACAGGTGTGTCTCCTATCTGGGGCTTCTTCATGAACTACCCCTCTGTTGTAGACTGGATTTCAGTCACTGCTGCTACCAGACACTGCTGCTGCATCAGATGCTCAGAGGACATGTCCAGTAGCTGGTTGAGGTCCATGCTGTGGCAGGTAAACCTGCAGAAGGTGCACTTCTGCTCCACACCCGCAATCTCATTGGTTCTTCAGAAAGGTCAGCATCTTGATTAAAGAAATTTCCCAGAAAATGGAGACTGGAATCTCAGATCCCAAGGGGTCTCTCCAAAGTATGTTCTTTAGAAAGGAAGAGATTAAACTCCAGCCTTTGCCTTCCTCTGTAGTTTCAACGTGGGTGATAATAAAATAACTTACGACCCAAAACCCCCTTTCATGATTACTTTTTTTTTAATGTCAGTGACTCATTGTTCCTGTCTATATAAACTTAATTCAAATTTGTGATTGTTGGAACAGTTCTCACAGAGAAAACTATTACTCCCTTTTACTTAGTTTTTTAGTCACTCCTGGGTGCAAATTCTCGCTTTGATTAACTTAGTCTCTTAGTGAGACTTTTATTCCACTTAGCAGAACCCTCCAGTATCATCCATTCTTGCTACCTGCTATCTGAAAGAAGATGTGATGGCTGGAACTCCAGCACCATATTGGACCATGAAGTGGCTTTGATACCTTGCAAAGCAGAGTAATAAGATAAATGACTAGGGGTCTTGACACAGGAATGCATAGGAGCCCGGACAGGCTGTCATGGGATATCTTAAGTGCAGGAAACTTCTGTCTTGTATAAATTCTGTGAATTTTAGATAATTTCCTGTCGCTTGTAGCCAACCTTTTTAACTTCCCTTTATTCTTCAACGACATTGGTCCCTGGTTCATAGTCTAGCTTTCTTTTTTTTTTTTTTTAATAGTGTATTGCTTTATTGGTGGAGGGAGGTAGAAGGAAGGGAGAGGGATACCATGGTTGGGTGTGGGATGAAATCAAAAAGGAATACAAGTTCAGGCAGCAATAATGTTAAAATAGTAATACACAAAACAGGTAACTGCAATCATTTTCTTAAGAGGACTCAATTAGTGGAAGAAAAACTTTAATTATGGTTGCAAAAAACATCTGTATGAAGTAGAAATTGATTTCAGTAACATTAGTAGAGAATACGTTCTAGAAAGTGGAGGTAACAATGTAAAATCCTGGCAGCAATTTAATAGAAAATAGTCCCATATGGTTAGGCTGTGGCAAACACCTAATGAGGACGAAAGCCTTGTCTGTGGGGAATTTTGGATGATACCTGGAGAAATATTACACTGTGCATAAACCAAATTGAATTGTTTTCACAAGTGTTGTAAAGTTTCATATAGTAAAAGGTTTTTTCTACATGCACTTCAATTTCACAGCAAGAGTGGCATAGG
>PVIJ01012636.1:0-48796 GCA_004024925.1 Scalopus aquaticus
GCTGAGAGCAGCAGGAGACATGCTGGCGGATCAGCATGGCCAGCTGGACGCCCTGGACAGGAAGGTAGGTGAGAACAGGGACTAGAGATGGGGTGCTTTGATCAGTGGGGACAATGGTACCCCACAGGCAACAGCCCTTCTTCACTCCCCCCAGCTTGTGCCAGACAATGATGCACCCCCATCCACGCCCCACCACACACAGTGATGCACCCCCAGTCTGCACACATTCCTCCACGGACTTGCCCTCCCTGACACTGATCCCCAATAAACATGAGACCGCCCCTGAGGTGTGAGACACTCCCTGAGGTGTGAGCCCCTGCAGGTCTCTCTGCCCGGACTTGGGGTTGCCTTTCCTCCCTCACACACTGTGCCCAGCGCTGCCGCAAGGCAGCACATACTCAGTATAACTCACATTTCTTTCCTCCCTTTAGGACTAAGAGGCTGGATGCGGGATGTCGCCTATTTGTTGAAATTGATCTAAATTTCGTCCACGAGGAGAAAACATTTTAAAAATATTTAATAAGGAGAAAACCGGTTCCTATCAGCCAGTGGCCGACAGTCTTCCTTCCTAATTGACTAAGAAATTTAACAGTCACGTAACAGTCTCTATACTATACCCACCGCGCCGTGTAACTCCTCACTCGCCCGGGCCAGTAAAATCTGTTCTCACCTCATTACAGAAAAAAGACCCTGTACCGGAGGATGGACGTAGCGATGACCTGGGAAGAACCACCCTTTTAAAACACAAATGTGGATTTCTAGATCTATCTCAAACATTTTCCCAAAGTGAGATAATTTGACAAAAAAGAGTTTCAGTGACAAAACCATAATTACTTCCACAAGGCTTCTATTTTCCCACAGAAAGCGTGTTTGTGAAAAACACCAGCGGTTCCCGCGGATTTCACGGCGTCATCTCACGGCCGAGGGTTGGGGTTCAGCCAGGTCGGGGGGCCGGCATGCCCCAGGCTGCTGCTGCGTCCCCCCGATCAGCAGCCGAGTTCAAGTCCCTTCATCAGGGCTCAGCAGCCTCTGGAATGGGTTCTTCCTCGAGGCTGGCGGGAACATCGCCTCAGGGGAAGCAACAGAACGGCTCTGGATTTCGCCTGCACCGAGCGGCTGCTTCACCCGGGCGCTTCCGAGAGCCCCCCGGCCCTGCGTGGCGCGACCGTCTCGTGGGAGGCGCGTGCGTGTTCCGGGCGGAGAGGCCGGGCGCGTGCTCCTTCCCGCCCAGGGCCTGGCCACGCTGGGTCCCGACGGCGGCCTGGCCGGCCCTCGGCCGCTGCTTCCCAGGCCGCCGCATCTGCCGGCTCCAGTGTTCGCGATGAACCGCCACAGAGCGCCAGGCCGCGCCCCTGCCCGAAGGAGGCGGCGCCCGATGACCGTTCCGGAGTGGACGCGCTGAGCGCACGGCCCTGGGGCCCGACTCGGCCGCGCCTGTCTCCAGCGGGCCACGGGCCAGCGAGTGGCGCTCAGACCTGCCCGGTGCTTGCCTCGGCCCCAGACTCTCAAGGAAACACCCTTACCCCTGACTCCTGGAGCGCACTGTAGGACAGCGGTGATTACAGCCCCAGCCTGAAAACTCCAGATGCGTTTTCTTATTCGTGAAGACTCGCTCGTTAAAAGCTTTTCGGAAATTCCTCGGGTCACGGATGCGTGAGCTCCAGGCCCATCTTTGGCGCAGGATGGCCTTGGGGTTGCCTCTTGCTTTCTCTGTAGCACAAAAGCCTCATGACTCAGCAGCTATTTTTAAGAGTTCTTAGGTAAATCGTCGCCGGCCTCGATGGCAGAGCTGGGTTTCATTACAGGAAAACAGTACCTTGGAGAGCATCGGGAATTTGTGATTAGCTTTGAAATTCCTGGGAGTTTAGGTCATTAGCATTTCATTACCAGCTCTGCCTTGGAGCTGTAGTTCTATGTTTTAATAAACGAGCGTGTGGAGCGCTTCGCAAGCCTGGGGTAAACCATGGAAAGCCCCGGATGGGGTGAATGTGTAAACACGTGACCAGCCCTGAGCAGTCCCGCTGCTCTTCCTCTTCCTTCCCTCCCCTCGCACGTGGCTATGCCCTGCTCATCTGCTGGTTCCAGCTGCAGACACCTTAGGTCGGAATTATGTCTATGACACTCTGATAAATCTTGACACCTTGTTAACGCTGAATAAATACTTAAAAGCATAAGCCGCAGCAAGGCTGGTCGTGCATTTTCTCACTGAGCTGATGACTTAGTGGCTGCCGAGACCGCCCGACTCAGCGTCAGGCTCCTTCTTTGGGATTAAACCACGCAGAGTGTGTCCATGTTATGTACAGTCCAGAGGCTTGGAAAGTGAGGCAAGGACAGGAAGAGTCGGGAGGTGGTGCCTGCGTGGGGCGGGGCAGTGGACGCCATGGAAACGGAGGCGGTGGATGTGCTGTGCCCCCCGGTTGCTCTTGGACACGTCTTTCTGCCGACAGGGTCCACGATGACACCAGAGAGCTTCCATCTCCTTCCTCCGCGGAAATCTCTGCGCAGCAGCCCTCACCTGGCTCTCGCCACTGGGCGGAGACTGCTGAAGGTGGGTGGCATACACTGCGCGTGGGGTGCTCCTGCGCGTGGGGTGCTCCCGGCCCTGGGCAGCGTGGTCAGCACCATAGGCAAAAGAATCACGTTTACATCTCTACACATGTATACAAGATGGCAGAATTCTCAAAGATTGTTTCAAGATGCGTCTTCCATAGCCTCTTCTCTACCGCTTCAGGTTCACTATTTTTCGTTTTTATTTCTTATTTCCAGTCTCACAGAGTGCCTGTTTGGTCCACCCTGCTGCAGTCTTTCAAAAAAAAAATAATAAATTCCCCCTAGTTCCTATGCCTGTAATTTGACTTTCTGCCCCAAACCAGCCTCTGTCTCTCACAAGTCACCAGGAGCTGGGATTGTCTGCTTTTCTGTGGTTTGTGCTGACTGTTTACTGGAGGGGCAGAAACAGCCTGGCGAGCGGGCCTGCGGCGGGAGGGAGCTCCTGAGCCTTTCCAAGCCCTGCCCTGGGACTGGCCCCCGAGTCCTGTCCACTAGTCCCGGGAGAGTTTCTGTGGGGACCCCGAGGGCGAGATGGTGCCGTGGTCTTCTCCTTGCCCAGGGACGGCACATCCCGGGGAACAGGGGAGAAGGAGAGGGAGACGCGGTGTCAGGCGCAGGGAGAGGGGTGTGTTTTCCCTCTCACCGTGTGTTGTGAGAAATGGGTTTCTCCAGCAAGCGTCCCCCGCCCTCTAAGTCCATGCAAAGCTTTTCAAATAAGAAAACGGTCACGTTTTAAAACACGAATTTCCTTCCCTGAGGAACTTCAGACCTGCCGCCGCCACGGCTGGCCCTGACCTGCGCCCCAGGCTCCGCATCCATGCGCCAGGGGCCTGGTCTGCGTCCGTCCTGTTGCGGGGCGTAAAGATGGCAGAGACAGGGCGGCGCAGACACGGCGGCACCACAGGACCAACGCTTGTGTGGGTCAAACAGACAGAAAAATGTGAGTGAATAACCCGCCATTTTGTTGTTCTTAGCGACTCAGGCAGGGAAGGTTCAGGCGACCTGTGGTCCCCCCGCCCCGGAATGACGGAGCTGAAGCGGGCCCTCTTCCAAGGCCCAGAGCGCACCCTAAGACGCAGAGAGAGACGGCGGGTCCAACGTCTACTGCCAGGAAAACAGCCCTACACGTGACTGCCAGCTCCCCCGGAGATTAGTCCTAGGCTGGAGCTGGATCACCAAGGGGAAGTGGAAGCTTATTGCTTTCCAACTGTCTTTCTTTGAGTGCAAAGACTATGAAGATAATCTGTTCTCAGTCAAAGAAAAATTTAATATAGCGCGCACTGATTTCCTCTACTTAATTCACGCTCTCCCGGCAGTCCCCGGAGAGCACGCACTGTGTGCGCAAGTCTCTCCTGCATGTGTGTTTGCATCAGAGAGAGAATTAAATTGTCCACAAAAAAAGTGAATCTAGATCCCTGTTCCCTCCAGGCTGGCCTAAAAGTTATTGTTTTCATATCAGTTTTAATCAACTGTTTCTGTAATGCTCTGTGCTTCGACCCGTTCCCCTGCTAACACTTTTATTTCCTAATGATTAACCTCAACACACACGATTTTGCCTTCGCTCCATCATTCTAAGTTATATAATAATTCTCAGGGAAAAGGTCAAATTTATGAATTTCTGGACCGTTCGGCCGCCGATAGGGACTGTCAAGGCCTTTTCTAATAAAAGCGAGTAGTTTCTATGCCAAGAAATCGCGGCGCACCTTGCGCGCCTTCGCGCCCCGCTCAGCATCCTCGGTTAATGCGCTCCCGGGCGCCGACCTGCGGGCTGTCCTCGAATAGTTTTCGTGCCTGGCTTAACCATGCATCAGTTTTCCTTCTTTATGTTCAAATAATGCTGTGCTCTAAAAATTTAACTTAGAATTAAAGGATTTGGAAGAACACATTTTTTTTTGCAGCTGGAGGCGGAGATCCCAGGGCTGGTCTCCCGCACGCCCGCGGAGAAGCCAGCAGGCGCTGAGGTCTGCTCCCCTCACCCCAGGCTGCTTCTGTGCGGAGAGCACTGCCCTTCCATGGAGGCCGCTGCGGACCCTCCCAGCCCTGCGCCCATTCACAGCTCTCCGTGGGGACAGAACTGTGCCGCCGCAGTCCCAACGCGCGCTCATTTCCAGCGTCAGTGGCCTGGGTCCTTCGGGCCCACCCCGGAAGCCTCCTGGGGGAAGAATCCGGAGGTGCTGGAAGCTCACTGCCTGTCACCCACATCTGTCTTGCTTTATGGCTTGCTTTATGCCCTAGAGAGGGCCTTTAAAGGGCACGTCCTCCTCGCAGTCTAAGCCACCGCTCATGCCCCAGCAGCCTTCAGACCCTCCTGTGCGCACAGAATCCATGGCTAAAGGGGCCCCTTCCTCTCCCCAGCCCCACCCCGCCTGACCCTTCCCTCCCGGCCTGGCCTTGCTCCCCAGGCCAGCCAGACCCCGGCAGGACCAGCTCTCCGCTGTTTTCTGATACTTTTTCGGAAACTGATGCTCAAGAAAGGTTGGGATGGGAAGTAATAATAACCAACATCTGGGAAAGGAAGCTCGAATCTAACACAGGGAACGGACTTCTCTGCATTGGTATTTAGTTCCCAAGCAGAGGGTGCCCGGAGCCTGTCTTTAAAATGTGTCCAGGCTGTGCCAGCATCCATAGCCCGCATCCATTATGCTTCGAGCAGACTTGAAGGGTCAAAATTGGAATATAAAGAGCAGATATGAAGGCCTGGGAGTAAGTATTAAGGCTGCAAAAATTTAATCACATTCTTTAAGTCTGATACATTTACATTCTAAATCATTTACTGCGTCTTGATTCAAAAACCCACTTCTTAAAACACCAATACCGAGAAGTGTGATTTACACTTACAGACAGTTCATTCTTGTTACTTGGTGGCAATTAAGTCCTACAAAGTTCTGTGAACCCTGAGTCGGCACATCCCGAACCTCTCTGTTCCTGCGCAGCTGAAGCTGGGCCTGCGAGCTCTGGATATGACTATTCATAACCGAAATTATGGTTTATGCGTGTTGGTGTTTAAAGACCTTATTCAACGTATAATGTTGATTCATTAGCACTGAATTAATGGCCAACAGTGGCTTCCGGAAGCTTCTCTGACAGGAGTCTTCTCCATAAAGCATATTCTAGCCACCTGTGCCTAGGAGACTAGACAGCACTTCTGCACAAGGCTTGGGGACCATTTACACAGGAAAATTATCAACAAAAAGCATAACAAATATGAAAACTAGATGGTGAAGAGGACACTTGCCCACTCTCAAGAGACAGAACATGTACTGCTCTGCCCCTGTCTGAGAATGTTCCCAGAAACTCCAGGAAGAATTGATTCGGGGATTACAAATGCATTTTAGCAATAGGTGATTTTTCAAATACAGAATCCTCTAATAATAAGGAGTGGCTGTACCTGCAGTTTGAACACAGTATTTTTAGAGTGTGCCAATTTGAGTTTGAATTGTGCAAAATTTGTTTTCTCTCTTCAATTTTCTATGTTGCCTCTCTCCATAGAGACAATAATCTAGGAAGGAAAAGCAGAAAAAGACGCAGATAAAATGAGTGTCAGTGTGGCTTTTGCACGGCAAACACGGGGAGCTCACACTTCTCTCAGGAGCTCTGCTCTTGGGATCTCTGCTTGCTCTGATATTGGGAGCATTTCTTTCAGGTGGAAACATTTGCTCTAAGGAAGAGAATCGCTAGAGAAATTTGAGTCTTTAAAAGTAAAAATATAAAAAGTAAAGACAAGAAGAAAACATAGTAACAGCACAAAACAATTTCACAGACTACCTTTTAAAAGAACTATGCAAAAAAGCAAAACCAGCCCTGTGTACTGTAATCGCCCCTCCCAAGAGTGGGGTGCAGGTAAAATCGCTCCTGTTGCTATAATCAGCATGATTTCTCACTCCCAAACTCGAATGACATCAGGCAAGGCCAAGACATGTAGCTCGTGACTTAGAATATTTTGTGTTTGCAAGCTTTGCCATCCTGGACTTCCTGGGTAAATCTGTGAGGGGGAAACTGTGAAACTGGGCTTAGAAGCCAAAGCTTTCATCTTGGGGAGCAGAGGATGGGAGAGAGAAGCAGCCGCTGTCAGGAAAGGGGACACAGAGCACCCCTTATTTTAAAGCGTACTGCTTCAGCAACCCTGGTCAACTTTATCCTTTTATAGATAAAAGATTTATGATTCTAATAAATACATTTTTCTGATCATAAAGTAGGTAAGTTTTTACAAGTTAAAAACACTTAAATGTGGAAGAAGAAGCTTTAAGGAACCAATGAGACTTAGAAAGAAAACTAGTCCTGATGACTTTTGAAAACCTGTGACAATGGGTCCTTCACAGATTTTCATGAAAAGGTCGATTTCTAAATTATCTTTTAAAAAAATCATGGCTGATTGTTTTGCCTCCATTTCTGACAGAGGTGTAGGTGCTGTCTCTTACCAGGTCTCATTTCAAGGGGGCTGCATTACACCTCCTCGCCCAAGTGGTAGTTCAATACACATTGACCAAATAGTGAAGATGGTGAGTTTGGGGCACCTTTTTGTATCCAAATTCTCCAGAAGAAGATACTTGAAATTATCTGTCTCCACTAAAATATACACCTAATTATGACAAACAATAGGACTTTTAGAGGCCACAGCTCCAGGGTTCAAAATAATCTTGAAATAGAGCGTTAGAAACCCTTCATTTACTTCCACTATCGGAAAAACCCATATCTTTTAAAATTAATAAGTATCATGAACAACTCAATTTTCCCCAAATTTAATCATCACTAAATCACTTATGATAGGCTTTCCATCCCAGACTTAATTTTTTGGAAATTCTTCTATATAATTACTTTTTTATAACTGGTGCACAGCTATTAAATGATGTATGGCCAATTCCCAAAGTTTCAAATGGATAAATATTAGCTTAATGTGCTCAATCAATACAGAGAAATAGCTCTCAGCCCTTTCCTGCAAGGGAAAATATTTACCATATATCACAGTTAGATAAGCCACAGGCACTAAGCAGCTGATGGAAGAGCCTAGAAATCCTTGCAAATGTCCTTGCCCGCTTGTGAAGGACAGCCTCAGAAGGCAGAAGGGAAAGGAAAAGGATCCTGTCAACCATGTTACCTTGACTATTCCGAAAACACAGCGCTTAGGGTCTCAGCCAAGTCAAGCGGCCTGACACGCTGAAATTGCTTTGCATTTAACAAGAACGTGATGCCATAAAGATTACAGAGAACTTCCAATATGCTTCATTTATCAGATAATTCACCGTGTGTGTGTGTGTGTGTATGCGTGTGTGTGTGTGTAGAGTTTATATTCTGAATTAGGTTGCTAATTTAAAGAGCAGGTTTTCTCTGGATTATGGGGTAACCAGAGCTGACCAGATGCAGAATGAATCTGAGTTCAGAAAAACCAAACAGTGAAATATCAACTACTGAAATTTACCCAATTTTGCCCTTAAAAAATGTAATCAGACTAAAATACATATAACACAACCCCCCCTTTATTTTTTATTTTATTTATAAAGATTGATTTATTTATTCATACAAGCTGGGGTACAGGCCAGAGGTGTGGGGCGGTGAGAAGGTTCGGCAGAGACAGAGCGGGGAGCAGAACAGGCAGATCAGAAACACTGCTGAGGGGAGCAGCGGGCGAGGCAGGAGAGGTCTGCCGCGCCATGTGGGATTCTCCCTGGCTGGGCATCGAACTGCCGTTGCCGCTGCCAACAGCTCCACAGCGCTGTGCTTAACCCGTTGCGCCACCAGGGAGGCAAAGATCACGAAAGGCCATGTGGGCGATGAGAAGCCCAGAGGGCTACACTGGAAGTGACGGTGCAGCCCGACCCAAAGGCAGCCTCGTATTTATTAGGGTGAAGTACAGACGGGGGTAAGTAGGTAGGGAGTGGGGGGTTGGCACTAGGGATGTAAGCTAGGGTGGGGTGACCAGGGGCTATGCCTGGGGCCTCCATTGTTCCTGCCAGTCTAAGCTTATTATCTCTATTCTAATATCTGCCTGCTGTTACCAGCAGATCCTGGTTTCCCAGCATGTTCCTCAAACCAGGACTGTTGCCCTTGGTGAGGGGCCCCTGCCTGACCCCACACCTCGCAGCCGACAAGCAGGAACTCCGGTCACCAAGACAATATCCCTGAGAATAAGAAGGGACAGGGATCCCACAGTGATGGGATGAAGTCTTCCTTTAATGTGTGAGTTTAAAAACAGGCTGTTTTGGGCCTCCCTGGTGGCGCAGTGGTCGGCAGTGACAACGTGAGTTCGACGCCCGGCTGGGGAGATTCCCACATGGCGCAGCAGACCTCTCCTGTCTCGCCTGCTGCTCCCCTCAGCAGTGTGTTTCCGTCGTTCTGCCTCTTCTGCTCCCCACTCTGTCTCTGGTGAACCCTCTCGCCATCCCACGCCTCTGGCCTGTACCCCAGCTTGTATGTATAAATAAATAAATCTTTAAAAAATAAAAATAAAAATAAAAACAGGCTATTTTTCATCTGCACAGAACATGCGAGAGCATTGTGTAAATCCCTCATTCCTCTACCCTGAGGAAAGAGAGGTGAAGCTACCTGGCCGCCCTTAAGCATCAAAGAAAACCCGCTCTTGGGGAGTCAGGTGGAATCAGGAGATAAAGGGATCAGGAGAGAGCAAAGCATTGCACAATTCAGGGTGTCAGGTTTTTGTCCAAAATGAAGATACACCATCTTTTAGGATATCTGATCCTCTGTAAATGTCATTCCAGGACCTGATCCCCTATTTTCCTGGTCTAAAGTATTTGGGAAGGACATTTGGAATTCTATATGCTGTGGAGCTAAACTCTGTCCCACAAAGGAGAGGACTCTATTTAGTACCATACGGTTTATTTAAAAGTGAAAGGAGGCTGGACCATTTCTGGGCATTGCTGAGTTTTCAATATTCCATATGTCTAGTGGAAGAACACACTTAAATCTTGGAGCATTCCTCCCTCTTATACAAGGGTTTAGAGGCGATGTGAGGTGATCTATATTTAGTGGTCATTTGGAGAAGAATGTTGGATTTTGTATTTATGGAGGGTTTGCACTGTGTTGTGGGTATTTCTTGATCAGTGCATTTCAGAGCCGATGATTATACATCCTTATGAAAATTTTATTTATTTTAAAAAGTACTGCATAAGCAGAAAACTTAGGTATGATTGTGTGTGTTAAGCTTAGCTAATTAATGCTATGCATGCAATTTTTGTGATTTTACTGGAAAACAACAAAATGTGCATGCTCAGCCTCCTTAGCGCTCAGCACCCAGTTTCCTGAGACGCAACAGGCTCTGGGCAGAGCTGTCCACCTGGACTCAGCCACTAAAGGGGACATGGACCCCACGTTCTTTCACTGACATAGCGAGTGCCTGGATGACCCGCCCCGTGCTCAGCAACACCAGTTTCCCTGCCCTCAGTATGACGGGGTCTGGCCACCACTCAGAATAATCCAAACTATATGACATCTTCAGGAATCCTGCACCCTCCCCTATGGCTCAGGATTGTGTAGCCCGTAGGTGCTGAGCCTCAGTTTATGAGTGAGTCATCACACAGTATTTGAAACTTGGAAATTATGTGCCAGTTTCCAACTTTGTTTCCCGAGGGTCACACCAATGCAGCTGCAGAAGAGCTGCTGTTGGCAATGTCCCGTTTTTTACAATAGAAGGAGAGCCAGTGATACTGTTACAGTGAATGAGATAGTGCAGACCCTCACCCCCACTCCAAGAGTCAGCTAGAGGACAACTTGCTTTTCACCAAGTTATTTATGCAGGGCTGTTCTCTTTAAAGAAAACACCTCCCCAGCCCCAGGTAAGACCTAGCTTCTGGTAACATGGCGTAACCTCTCTGCTCTGCTTCTGTAACATAGCTTGCTTGCCTTTGATGGAATTAGTAGCTATACTGTGAGAACGCAGAGGGGGCAGGTATAAAACACCTACTGACCCCTAGCTCGGGGCGCACTTCTGCGGATGGGGCTTCGAGCTGGCCGCTGGTATGGCCCTCAGGCTGAGTATTAATAAAGGTCTTTGTCTGACTGCTCCTGTGCCTCATGATTATTGGGGCACACTATAACAGATATGGCCATGAGCACACATTATAATATTGCAGCTAATTCTGTGAAAAGCTAAGATTTCTCTATGAAGCAACTGTGCTCTAGCAGTTCCTGCAGAACATGGTCTCCAAAATATTGTAAATCAAACCTCACCAGTCATAAAGAGCATCACTTCATTCTCCAGCCTCAACACACTTTATCTTTGCTGTGCGTTAATTTTCTCTTCGTAGCAGGTAGTGTGCACCAGGTACGTCACCTCCCTGGGGCTGAGTCGCAGAGTTAGAGTGTTTCCTCTCTCTCTTCCTTAATCTTTTAAGCCTCAGGTGGGTTCAATAGCTGTTTCCAAACACATTCTCATCGACCATCATCTAGAAAAACTCAATCCACCATGACCTTTAAATTGAGAATGTTCTTTAATTAAACATCAAGGAGGGACAATTACTGAAAATCAATCCCTGGCATTTTCTAATTGTAGAACAATTTTCCATGTCAGGGCCCCCATTTATGTAGACTATTTTACAATTTCATTTTTCATTTTTGTTAGTCTTTTTTTTCCAGTTCTATAGTTGTACATGTATTCATCCTAATGAAAAGTATCTTTCCTCATTTCTTGGACTAATGGACTAGGATTCCAACTCTTTAGCAAGGCACATGTTTAATTGCAAAATGTATTAACATAGGTCAAATCCAGCCAAAGCTTCTAGTACAAGATTAATTAAAATCAACTTAAATTAGTCATGATTAAAAGATTAAACAGATCGATTAAAGTAGAAATACCTATCCCATGAAATATGTATGGCAGATAGTTTGAATATATATAAATATATGATATATGTATAATCTACATACTTGAAATCTCAAATCACAACATTCAAAAAATCACACTGAACACTGCAAGTATATTGAGGCCGATTCTGTACAGAGAGGAGGCCCTCACAGAGCACTAGATCTTACACATCAACAAATATGAGAAGTTGCAATAAATTTAATAATAGTAACACTATTAAAAGCACTATACCAGTCAAACAGAGATCAGTTATCTCCACCGAAACAAAGTTTATTGAGGATGGCTGGGGCCATGGTTTCCTAAGGGCGCAGAGTTCTAGAATGTATCAGTGACGGTACATTTCTTATATCAAGCCTTTACGATATGACAGGCACATGCCAGCCATTTTATTTAAGCATTCCATTAAATTCCCACAATAACCCTGTGATGTTCGTACGATTACACCTATTTTCCCAAAAAAGTATTGGAGGCTTAGACCAGTTGAGTAACTTAATGCCATGAGCGAGGAAGGGACAGAATGTGGAAGAAGATAAACTTTCTCTTAAGTCCACAGTGACTGAGTAGAGTCATATGAATAAAATGACATGCTGTCTTAGGTACAGAAACAATGCTAATTGAGTAATTAAACAAAAGCAAAAGAAGAGGGGTCTGATTACAAAGCCAGTGCTTTCAACAAGGTATCAAAATCCCTCTGAAAGGAAGGTTCCCCCAAATTCCCAGTTTTGCTTCTCCCTTCTATATCCTCCATCTATGGATTTAACTTGGACACTACTTCAAAATGTTTTGTAACTCAAATCAGAAATAAGAAAGAAAAGTGTTCAGTTACGGCCAAAGGAACGGAAAGTTTAAAAAAGCAAGGATAAAAGGCCTCCGAAAATTTCTAGTCTTATTGATTTCTCTTTGGGATTGTTTTAGCGCGCCCTTCCCAATTGCAACTTCTTTCCAGTAGTTTACTTCTGCAACTTTCAATGTGAATATCCACTTCTGCTAATTAAATTAAAATTATATGCTCTCAGTCAGATGCTTCTGTCCAAGAGGGAGTAACGAGGGCCAGATATACTTCTCTTCCGAGAAATCCAAACAGACAAAATCAATAAAACAATGTTTTTCAAGATCCTACATATCGCATGATGAAAGCAGCGATCCTGAGAGGCGTTTTCCAGTCTTGTGAGCCCTTCTGGTGCCTGAGTTTGCTGCTTCAAGAGTTTCTACGCTGCTGATCAGGAAAGAGAAATCCACTGGAACCAAACCTAGTTTTTGAGACCAGGTGTTGGAGCTGGGATCTGGGGAAGAACAGGAGTTCTAGAGAGGGGGGAGAGAGAGAACCCCAGGGGTTCCTTCCATGCCCAACTGTGTGTGGACACGCTAGGCAGCTACCCATGGAAAGAAGCTCCCGAACTCAAAAAAGGCCAGTGATCATAGTTCGCCGCAGCAGGAAGGGTGCCTGTTTCCATCATCTGACTTTAGCATCTCAGCAGTGGGAACAACTAACTGTTCCTGGTTCGAACAAACCATCTCCCAGTAAATTCACGGCATCCCATGGAAAAACTCAAGACTACTGGGTGAAGACGTCAATTTCCCCTAAATGGATCTGTAAATTCAATGTAATTTCAATCTAAATCCCTACTTTCCCTTTCTTTTTTTTTTTTTGTCTTTGGAGAAGTTGACAAAATGATTCTAAAGCTTCTATCGAAAAACAAAGTACTTGGAATATTTGAATACTTTCATAAAAAAACAAATCAGGATAACCAGCACTACCTGCTTTCCCAACTCCTTATAAAACTACAGTTCTCAAAATAATGTGATATTGTACCAGCATAGACAAAATAAACCAATGGGACAGGACAGAAAGTTCATTAATGCACCCAAATACAGCCTCACGTGTACATTTGCCCAAACGTATCAGATTATATACTTTCAATAAGTGCATTTACCCAATAAAATCGTTTCAAAATATCTAGTCCTCCACTTTTCCTTCCTATCCAAGACTGTGAATTAGCTGGGAAGCTTTCAGAGTTGTCTTGGACACCATATTACTTTGGCTGAGAGGGCTGCAGAGTGGGGTTTCTGCTTTCGTGGCCTTTTCTCGGTTCCCCCCATGTCATCATGACAAGCTTTTGAATATGCTGATGTAACCTACTAGGATGACACACTCCATGATCTTTCATTTCCCCCCATCTTATTTCTAAATCGTGCTGGTTGGGCCTTGGTCTACCTCCCCAGCTCACCCATGCATGCTACTGTCCAGCTGGACGAACTCCTCAGCCCACCAGTGTACCACACGTGGCCTTGGCCTTTATTAATAGTCTCTTTATTAATAGTTATTTTTTATTATATCTTTATTAATAGAGTCTCTTTATTAATAGTTCTCTCTTTCTGGAAAACTTTTCTCCTCCCCTCTCTTCTCCTGACTAATTCGTCCACATTCTTTAGGTCTCGGCTGCATGTCATTTCTTGGGAAAGTTCAAGTATATCTCCTTTCAAAGTTTTCTCTAAGTGACCTTGACTGTCCTTGTCGGCATTTGTCCCACTGATTGCACCTACCTGTGTACTTGCCAGAATCCCCAGGGGGTAGGACTACCTTGAATTCAGATCTGGCTGGGAGATTATACAAGAAAGAGGGAATGGAATTGGTTGTCAGACTCTAAAATTTCTCCATTTGCCTGGAGAAAATTTAAGGACATGTTTCTGATTTGAGATGTATTTTGAAATGTTGACCTCTAAGTTGATCTGAAGCAACTAGTGTGGTCACCTGTCCCCTCATAATTATTACCTGAGGTAAGTCATGCTTTGAGCATGCACTGAGCCATTCTAGTTAATACAGACCCCTGCATCTTTCACTAATTATTGGGAATTGATAATGGCAGTAAGGGAATAACTCAAAGGTTTATAATTTTATATTAGGTTTAAATGGAAATATGTGTAGGTGATGTAGCTAGGGGAAAACAGTTTCAAACAAAACATTTCTTTTATTGCCCTTTAGCACAAAAATAAGAAATTCTAAATGTGGGATCAATTGTTTTATTAAGCATTTGTACCAAAAGAGGACATTTTGGTCCTAAGAAATCCTTCCCTGTCATGTTTTAAGATAAGGAAATTTTGAAATTGAAGTTGCTATGCATCATGTAGTTTTCTCAAACACGGCATTAGTGTATCTCTGCCAGGTGAACACGAATGGAGATGTGATGTAATTTAGGTCCTCCAGAGGGAATCCTGAGTGACCTTCCAAGTTACAAGGTCATGGAGATTCTTTACATGGTCAGGACGTAGTAGCTGCTTGAATTTCATATTTTTGCTGTATAGACAGTCACTATCAAAAAAGAGCAACTTGCCTTTTACAGAACTGGGGAAAAGAGCTCTTGAGATTTATTATGTAAATCTCCAAATCCATCATTCTTTTTTTTTTTTAAAGATTTATTTTTTATTTATACATACAAGCTGGGGTACAGGCCAGAGGCGTGGGGCGGCGAGAGGGCTCACCAGAGACAGAGAGGGGAGCAGAACAGGCAGATCAGAAATACACTGCTGAGGGGAGCAGCGGGTGAGGTGGGAGAGGTCCGCCACACCATGTGGGATTCTCCCTGGCCGGGCGTCGAACTCGCATCGTTGCTGCCGACAGCTCCACAGCGCAGCGCTTAACCGCTGCGCCACCGGGGAGGCCCCAAATCCATCATTCTTGTCAATGTCCATGTTGATCTCTAAATAGATGCTAACTGGAGCAATCAAAGCAGAAAGATGTCACAGCAAACTCTTCTTGATAGTCTAACTACCCCTACAATTTGCTCTCTGTGTAGGCAAGAGTTCTTCCTGGGGGTTACACAGGAGCACTCCCCAGCCTCAAGCAGAGATGACTGTCCTTTTCAATTCTGTAACATGGTTTCCTTTATTTTCACCCCCTCCCCCATCTGTGGGTGGTTGGAAAGGGATGTCTTTTTACTTTAGTTCTCTGAGTTTCCTGGAACAAGTAAAATGGAATATGAAAATAGAGTTGTTGAATTTTTAATAACTCAGCCGTGAATTGCTGGTAAACACTTGACTTAAAGCATGACTTTTCCACATCATTAAAGAATATCCATAAGAACTGTTTCCCCCTGTCTAGAGCATCTACACAGTTTTCTTTTAAACCTAATATAAAATTATAAATCTTTGAATTATATTCTCTTAGAGCCATTATCAATTCCCAATAATTAGTGAAAAGTCCAGGGGTCTGTATTAATGAGTATGGATCAGTTCATGCGCAAAGTATGACTTATCCAAAGTGAGGGGGCAGGTGACCGCACACGTGTGTTTCAAATCAAGTTAGAGTCAGCATTTCAAAATGCATTTCAAGCCAGCTTCTTATTCTCCTGCTCAGACATGTTATGGGAAGAGAAATGCCCTCATTTATAAATAGAACATATCCTAAGGAAACCATGGAAACCTTGAATTATCAGTCATTCAGGAACGTCATGTTTTGGCCAGTGGGGAATACATTTCTGAGAAGCTGGACATGCCATGGCCAGCGTGGAATTCAGGCCAAACCAGTGTGGCCACCAGCCTTTTACTTGGCTAATTGCAAGTCATTGTAACAGATAATAGGAAATACTGCCCCCTCCACAATCTATTAATCTAAAATTATGCTTTTTAATATCAATGTGCATTTCATTTTTCAATTATTTTGGTAACTTAAAAAATAAATATAATTGCCTTACTGCCATATATGTGATACATATTCTACAGTAGTAAAAAATATCATTAAAAGAAGAGAGGACAGCAATTCAGTCAGAATTCACGGAAAAGAAAAAGCTGTAAAATTTTAGAAGTAAACGCAAGGTGGAAGCAACCCACGTGTCTGCTGATAGACGATTGGATAAAAGAGGAATATACATACTAGAGGATGTTACTCAGCCTTAAAAAGGGAGGACATTCTAACACATACGACAACATGGATGATCCTTAAAGGCATTATGCAGAATGAAGTGAGCCACTCAGAAAAGGGCCAGCGCTGTATGTGCCCACTTACATGCGGTCCCCGGAGTAGTCAATGCATAGAGGCTGGAAATAGAAGGATGGACACCAGGAGATAGGGGGAGGAGAGAATGGGGTCTCATTTAATGGCAATGAAGTTTCCATTTGGGATGTTACAAAAAGTTCTAGGGATGAATGTGCTTAATGCCACTGAACTTGCACTTTTAAAAAGTTATTAAAATGGTAGATATTACATTGTGTATTTTTGCCAGAAATAAAGTAAACAAATGAAATATCTAAATGTAAAAACATTTTTAGAAGAAAACAAATCTTTAGGGGAAAACATTCACTATCCAGGGCTAAGAAAAGACTTCTTAGACCTGAAACCAAAAGCATGAGACATAAAAGAAAAACTTGGTAATTGGCGCTTCATCATGATAAACAAACCTTTCTCTATAGCAGACAGTACTGGAGGATGGAAAAAAAAAACACTACAGATGGAAGAAAATATTTCAAAGGATGCATGTAGAAAGGACTTGTGTACAGAATATATAAAGTATTCCAAAGACTGAATAAGAACACAAATACACACACCTTACAAATGGTTGAAAGAACTGAACAGACTCTTCACCAACAGGGATATGTGGATGGGAAACATGTAGAAAGATGGTCCACATTACCCACCATTAGTGAAATGCCATCACAATTGTGATGCGCCAGCACTACATTCCTAACAATAGAGCAAATAAAGGCGTCCTGACAAACCTTTGTCCCGACAAAACCAAATGCTGACAAGGATGCAGAACACTAAGGACTCTGAATGGCAGAGTGTAGAAAATTTCTGTGTGTAGAAATCCCAAGATAATATACATTGTCAGAGTTGATTTCCCCCATACTGGTGCATGATTCCCTCTCTTCTGCCAGTTTTCACTCTAAGGTCCACTTCTCAATGAAATCTCCTGCTTTCTCCTGAATGTTTGTGTATCCTTCCCCCTTCCTCTCTCCCCCTGCCCCAAACTCCTATGTTGAAACCTCACCTACAATGCGATGCTGTGAGGAGGTAGATGATTGGGTCACTAGGGTGGAGCCCTCAAGAATGCCATTGGTGCCTGATAAAAGAGGCTCCAAGTTGCCTCCTCTCCTCTTCTTCCAAACGAGGATGCTGAGCAGATGACTCTGAACTGGGAAGACATCACAGGCAACAAATCTGCAAACTCCCTGATCCTGGACTCTCAGCATCCAGAGACATGAGAAGTGAAATGTTGTCATTTGTAAGCCACACAGTCTGTGACATTTTTGTTATAGCAGCCTGGATGGACTAAGGCATCTCAGTGTACCACTTTGTTTAGTTTCGTAAATGCCTCTTCAACCAATACTTTCAATCCCGCAGATATTTTCTCTTCCTTCTCACTTTAGCAAATGACACTGTGAAATGCCATTTACTGACAGAATGTTTACAGCCAGTCTCCACCTGAAGCATTTCCAGCTTCTTGTTCGCCAGGAAGTCTACTGCTTGACCTTTTGTCCAGAAATCAAAGGAAAATGTCCCACTGCTGTTTTGGTCACCCCCTCACTTACTGACCTAGCTTTGTCTTACACCTTGGCTTGTATTAGTGTCTCCCGTCAGTTTGCCTTTATTTTCTACCTAAACCTCACCCTAAATTTTAAGCATCGCTGTGAAAGTGACTTGTGCTGGTTTCTCTCTCCCTTTCTGCACGAATTCTGTTACCCCAGAATCCCTTTTCTGGACTTTCTATAGTCTTGTCCTTTCAGGGATCATTGAACACGGGGGCATTAACCATTAATAGGTGTGGAAAACCTGCATAACCCAGGACTTCCGGTTTCCTGCCCGGGTAGATGATATCTGTGTCACAATTACCCGCCTGAGGCTGTATGGCAGTACCCGAGTCAGTGTGCCCCCACACTCATCTCTGACCAGTCCCCTGGCTGTACTTCTGTGTCTCCAGCCCCCTTTTGTATCCAAATGATCTCCCCATATCCATGCCTCAGACTCTGGGTGGAGCGCTGACTGTCCCTCCTGGATCGCTCCTCACAGTCGCTCAGATACTAAAAGGAGAGTTCAACTCATCAGCAGTTCAGTGTCTCAGGCCTGGAGGTGCTTGGAATCCACAGGGGCCCATAAAGATGGGCTGCTTGGGCGCTGCCCCAAATACCCTGGTTTAATTGGTCTGGGAATGGGTCCAGGACCTGACATTTCTTAAGATCTCAAGTTCTTAAAAGCGTGCAGCCAAAAATGAAATCTGCTGCGAGGGGAAGACTGTGAGCTTTGGAACCTGATATATTATCTGAGCGACTGTTGAGCCAGTGCGAGCCTCAGCCCCTCAACCCTACATAGAGGGGTTCCTGAAAGGATGGCTCTGCAGACGGAAAGAGCTGTCTGATGCTTCTAAGGGTAAAGGGCAGATACTCAGTGCCAATAATTTTCTGTCTCTTCAGTTTTCTAGTCTGTAAAATGGGAATAAAAGTGCTTACTTCATAGGCTGCAATGAACAGAAGAAAAGTCTCAGCAAGTGCGATGCGGTAAGGTTCCTTCTCTCCCACCGCGTCGTCTCCTCCGCGTCTCTCTGCGTCCGGGGCGGCCCTAAGCGCACGCGGAGCGTACTGACGGGCAGCTCCAGTCACGGCTTCAAGCGCTTCAGTGGCTCACCCCCGGCCACTAAATTGCATGTCCCCTGGGCCTTCGCAGGACAGAACCCACCAGTCTTCCCAGCCTTGCTCCCGCGTCCCGGTCTCTGCCTCACGTGTGGGACGAGGTAGATTCTCGCTGGTCCCTGAGCACGAGGCAAGCTTCCCCCTTTGTCCCCACGTCCTCAGTTCTGGCTAGTCGAGCTTCCCCGACTTCAAGCACCTTTCTTAATGCATTAACCATGCCTGGGAGGGAAGATGGCGCCCCCGCGCCACGTGAGGGGCGTCAGGAGAGGCCTCTCCGCTCCTGCGACAGAGCCAGGGCGCGGTGAGTGCAGCGCCAGCCCGCTCGGCCTTTCCTTTGCAAACAGCCAAAGTCTTGAGCTCAGATGTTCCTGTGAGGACCGGTCTTCAGTTTCTGCTAGTTCTGCTCACCAGTCTCCTGGCTTGGAGCTCAGTCTCGCTCGGATGGACACTGCGGAGGCAGCGTTCGTGGTGAGGGAGCGGGAAGGGTCGAGGGGCTTGCACACCTCACCTCACGCTGCTCTCCAGCCTGCGTCCCCCTCCCACAAATCTGGCCAGCAAGGGAAGCCTCTGCTGGACTCATCGCGAAGCCTTCTCTGCAGCCCAGGGACAGAACGGCGTCGGCCTGGCAGTTAGCCAGCGCCTGCGCGCCCGGTGCCACTGCTCTGCCGGACCCTGCAGGCCTGCCTCGTTTCCTGCACCGGTTGGTGGACCCCTTCGCGCCTGTGACCTCTCCCACCGCCTCACCTTCGCCTGTGAGGATCCTGGTCCTCCGTGGGGCCGCTGGCACTGACCAGCCCAGGGGCTCCCAGCCAGGTGTTCCCATCACACGCCGGTCCGCTCCTCTGCACACGGCTCTGAGACACACAGGGCAGCGCGATCGGCCGCGCCTGCTGCAGCCGTGAGGTCTCCCTCATCTGAACTTGACGGGCACAGGGCAGAAATCACCAACTGCGGAGAAGCGGAGGAAACAGGCGCTTTCGGACGGAGGCTGCAGGATTCCGCGGCTCACGAGTCTCTACTCTCAGACAGCAAAGGGAGCTTAACACAGGCACAAGGAGAAAGTTCTTGAATGTCCTTCCACAATAATTAGGAAATTAGAGAACTGTATTTTCAGAAAATTTTACAGAAATTTTCACTTTCCAAACCATGCTGTGGTCACGTAGTTTTCATAGGCTTTTCCGTCTCTCATTTCTACTTGCTTGGTTTACCTAGGGCTTGGTAGCTACAAAGCAATGAGAGATAGTTGGCGGCTACAAAATCTTGACTTCATGACGGCTGATTTCCAGGGGGACGCTGCAGCATCTACTGAAAAAATAACTCTTGAGAAAGTGCATTCGCCATTTCCATATTTTAATGTTAGCAATAAAATGGAAAGTGCTTAAGTTTAAATCTGTATGGTCATAAGAGAAAGATGGAGATTAATTCTGAGTAGGTTGTTATTGCTACAATCAATAGAACACATCATAATCGTGCATTAGGAGACGTCAGCACGCAGGTGCGAGAACAACAGCAGCTAAATCAGAGGTCTCTTGGGAGTTAATGGGAGATCTCCTGCACCAGCAGGAAAGCAGCACTTGTTAGAATTTATGGCGCGTATGGACAATCAGGCATATGGATAGCTCCTAGATGCTCTGCATCAAAGTGTTATTTTTACATTTTCAACATAACAAATACACTGAACAGGTGTTTTAAAATGTCACACTTTGAACAGCAGTAATTTAATTAGCATAAAAAATTCACTGTTCTTAGCAGTATGGGTGAAATATTAGTGGAATAGAGAGATTTTATATGTGAGGTGCTTCCACTTGATGGGTGGCTGTGGATTTCCATGCAGATTTTGTACTCTTGCTTGAAATCAGTTTTACGATTTGATTTTTCTGCAATAGGACAATGGGTCGGTCCTTTTTATTTTTTCCATCTGTGTTATTTTTTATGTTTTTTTTTAAATAAACTTACTTTTTATTTATTTCTCCTTTCTATTCATTACTTTATCACCAGCAGCTGCTGTGTTTTGCCCAAGTAGGGACCCTTCCCACTGGATTCAAACTGAACAAATCAGAAAGGACAAACCCCATGTGGATTAGAGGTTCTCCTTTCAAATAACTCTGTTCTCTAAAGGCTTAAAATAATCTCAATACTCAAAAACAAGAAAATAGTTAAGATAACGTATCACTTTTCGACTATTTTGCCTTCATCCAGTGATATAAAAATTTAAAGTTTTCTAGCACTGTGCTTTGTCATAAAAGTATCTGTTTCTAACTATAAATGTGATTTATAATAATAAAGAAAAAAATCTAACAGAACAGACCCTGAGGTTGTTCATTAGACACACATAGGCTACGTGTTAAAAAGCTTACAAATAAGAAAAAGGTTACGTGACATGAATTTGTCAAGGCAGAACTTGGAGATATTTATAATTTCTCCAGTCTTTTATATGTTAATTTCATCAAATTGTATAACTTTAAAATAAAATAAAATAGTCCAAATAAAATCCTACAAATAATACTATTTTTTTTCATTGTATCTCTGCTCCAATTAGTTAGGTTTCTGGTTTTTAGAATAGAAAGATAATAAAAAAGTTGGAGAATTTTGCATATGGGAGTATTCTGAACCTGCGAAGTAGCACCAAGAATAGCAATCACCATCCTTTTAAGGAGTATAAGTTTTTGAAAGGTGGCAATAATACTAGCTAATGCATAGAGAGTTCTTCCTCAGTTTCAGATTTTAATCAATGGACTATTTCATGAAACCACTAGAACAACTCTGTCTGGAGCTGCTCATCTCATTATAAAAGAGAACATGAAGACTGAGGGTGTGCAGTGACCCACGCTTGCTGGCCACAGGTGCTGGAGCAGGTGGACAGCGCCTGCAGGTGCAGAAGAGGTGGGCTTCACTGGGGAACCCCAGGGGTGGCGGAAATACTGCACCTCTGTGCTGCTCACCAGGACAGCCACACGCACCCACTGGACACCTGCAGTGCACATTAGATGAGGAGGAAGGGCACTTCTAGAAGGCGGAAGTTGAGTGGTTACAGTTTAATTAGCATTTGAGAAACAGATGTTGGAAACCAGGGCTCATCTGACTGTGTATTTCGAGTGTGGACCTCAGGTGAGTGGATTTCATGGGACAAGTAATGGGGAGTGGCCAGGGATGCTTAAATGACTGTGGTAACTAGATCGTTAGCAAATGGGCTATTCTAACGGGAGGAACAGAATGAACTGGGGTAGGGGGCTCAGTTTGGATGTGGCTGGATGGAGCCATTTCACACAGTCTTAGCCCTTGACAATACCTGGAGAACATTGATGACGCCTTTCCATCCATGACTGAAAGTCATTTTGTGACTTTCTTAAGTGTATCCATCTAGACCCTGAAAAACCCTTCCAGGGAAGTGGGACTTAGGATTTTCCTACAAGTCCCGCCCCATTTTTCAGCGGCACTAATTCTAAGATTTGTTCTTATTCTGAATACAAGTCAATTTCTTCTTAAGTTTCTTTCCATATGGGCCCAAGTTCTTTTATAAGGAACAACATAGATGAACTCCACTCTCGAGAAAATTTCCAATAGCTAAATACATACATATCACAGACTCTCCCCGGCTTCCGCCATGCCACCCTTCTCTAGACCAAACCTGCACATTTCTTCAACGACCTCTGAGGCCTTCACTGTCTATCACTCTCCTGCTCATGTTCATTTGTTCTCATCTACGTTGCTTGTAAAGGAGGCACAGGACTGGGAAGGCGGCGGCCCAGCTTCAGCTGACTGGAGAAAAACACACTGAGATGGGATGTCACAGACACGAGAAATCCCAGGCACCAGGTAAGGGGAGAAGGAGCCCCTCCATCAGCAGAAGATTTTCACTAGAGGGGTGTCCATGAACCCCCAAATCAAGGCATTTCAAGACTCTAGAGAGGTGTCCACGAACCCCCAACTCAAGGCATGTCAAGACTCTAGAGGGGTGTCCATGAACCCCAAAATCAAGGCATGTCGATTCTCTAGAGGGGTGTTCATGAACCCCCAAATCAAGGCATTTCAAGACTCTGGAGGGGTGAACATGAACCCCAACACAGAGAAGAGGGAAGTAAAGGCATGTTGTCAGACCTCACGCCTAAGAAATGCTTCTCCAAGTCACAGGCGGGCGCGCCCAAGGAAGGGCGGTTGAGGTTTCTGCTCCTGCTAGGCTCTCCGCAGAGAAGCAAGATCGGCGCCCTCCTGGTTTTGGGCTGCCGCCCTGGAGGCACTTCCTGGCGTTTGCAAGTTTGAAACCGGCATTGGCGGGGCTGGAAAAGCCCCGAATAGAGGCTTTCAAATATGGCGTCTTCCCTGCGGCCACCTTCCATCTAGTCCCTCCCAGAAGCCCTCCCCGCCACGACGGACACATTCCTGAGCTTCCGCGTGGAGGGAGGCTTGGGTGCAGTCACAGGCAGCTGCGCCCCTCAGCTCACACGCCTGGCTCCCTGCTCGGAAAACACACATTCGCTGTTTTTATGCTTTTGCCTTCTTGGAGGTGGAGTGGCTCTGGGACCTGTCACTCGCTGATATAAGGCGGTCGCCAGTGGTGACACAGAGCCCAGCACAGCCCATCACAGACGGCGGGGTGTCCGCCTGGGAGAACCCGGGGCTGGAGGACTCAGTGGAGGCCACCGTGTGGCGTCCTGAAGTTCAGATGGACAATGGGACATACCCCAAAATGGCCAGTGACATTTTCTGAGTGCAGGGATGAGGCGTGTGCCTTGGCTTGCTTAGGTTTTGTGGCCTGTTTCTTATCACTGTTCTTCAACGACTGCATATTTTGAATATGAATCATATAAACGATTTTCATTTAAAAACAGAAGAGGCAGGGGTGCCCCTGAGTGCCCGAGTCAGGACAGTGTTGTCTGCCAAACACGCTTCAACAAGTAAAATACAATTTAAAAAAAACAGCAGAAGTTGGTTTGTCCTGAGCGCCACGTTCAGGACAAAAGGGCGCCCCACGGAGGTTCTGCAGCGTCGGCGTGAATCGGTGGGGTGGAAGAAAGGAAAAGGCCTGAGGGGCTGAGGGGGAGGGGTCACCAGGCCGCCAGGTGGGGTGCGGTCAGCCTCTGCTGGGCGGGCGCGCGGCTGCCGTCTGCGCTCGGTGGTCCCACTTCCGCCCGCGCCGGGCCATGGGTCCGAGTCCTCCCAGGACGCAGCCACAGAGGGAACTGGGGGGCGAGCCACGTGTCCCCACGTCGCCTGCCACCACTGGGCTCCCGCTGTCGTCCAGCTGGGGTTCTCAAAGTGAGGACCCGCGCCGCCCACCATCAGCACCCTGGGGTGGTCTGTCAGAAAGCAGTCCCAGCCTGGACTGAGAATCAAAGTCTGTATTTTAACACGAGCTTCAGGACAGTTTGGTCTGGCCGGGACACAGCCGCGGGGGGGCTGGGCGGTCTTCAAACTTCACCCAACTGGGGGGAGACTGGGTGACCCTTGCTCTCATGGATACATTTTCTATTTGCTAATGAAAAAAGTGCCTATTACTCATATCATTAAAAGTGACACCTGTTGTTTGAAGAGAAATGATTAAGAAACAGGGAGACAGGGCCTCCCTGGTGGCACAGCGGTTGAGCACTGCGCTGTGGAGCTGTCAGCAGCGGCGATGAGAGTTCGACTCCCGGCTGGGGAGAATCTCACATGGCGCAGCAGACCTCTCCTGCCTCCCCGCTGCTCCCCTCAGCAGTGTGTTTCTGATCTGCCTGTTCTGCTCCCCACTCTGTCTCTGGTGAACCCTCTCACTGCCCCATGCCTCTGGCCTGTACCCCAGCTTGTATAAATAAATAAAAAAAAATCTTAAAAAAAAAGAAACAGGGAGACAGAAAATAAGCAAACACAGAAACACGCCTCAGCTCCTGGGGGCGCAGGCCCGCCGAGGGCGGCCGTCAGGGGGCGCACCTGCCGGGGTGCACCTCCATCCCCCGCTCTCCTGAGCACCCCGAGGATGGAAATGGCGCAGGAAGGACTCGTGGCACTTCCTGGGCCCCTGTCGTTTCTCCCCACTCCCCCGCCCCTGGCACAGAGCACAGTCGGCTGCTCTGAAAGCTGCCGCGTCCTTTTCCTTTCCCTTTTTTTACCATAGAGAAAGCCTTTCTCCTTGCGCGTGGGTGGCAATTTGCTGCTGGTCGTTTCAAAACCACAGCTGCTCTCTCAACAAAAATTGCTCTTAGAGACCGAGCCCCGTTGACCTCTTTCTCCCAAACAAACAAATAAACCCAAATGCTGTGTCTAAGTCCATCATCAACAGGCATTTGCTGATACCTACTGTGTTCAGGGATTTGATGTCTGGAGAGGGAAAGAACAAAAGCAAATACAAAGCCCATGTACTTAAGGTATTTGCACTCTGGTTGGGCAGAGAAGGCTCGAGATCAATCAGAAGGAAAAACACCGCTCCTGCCTCAGTGAAAGGAAACAGAGCAGGGAAAACCTCTGACCCCTGCGGTGGGGGCCAGCAGTGGGGAGCGGGGGGCGCGTGTGTGAGTGCGCTGGCCGAGGGGACAGGCTCTGTGGACAGAAGTGGCTTAGAAGCAACCAGCGGCAGGAACCACTCTGGGGTCCTGGCCAGGGGAACGGCAAGCTGGACATCGGCCTGGCTGGAGAGGAGGACGCGGGGGAGGGCGCGCCCCCTCCCGCCCTCATTCCAGCCCGGCGCGCAGGGCTGCGGGGCAGAGCCCCAGCTCTCGCGACCTCCAGTCCCGGAAAGCGGCGGGCGTGAGGCCACCGCGGCAGTAACACAGGCCGAGTTCCCGGACCCACAGGGCGGTGAAGACAAAGAACCGTCCCGTGACTGAGCCACGAGGCGGGGGCTGTGCCAGGACGCCGCTGGGTTCTGACGGAACAGGTGGAAGGGCGCAAGGGCCGCTGCCTTGAGATAGTGCCGGCAGGAGCGCGCGGAGCAGGACCGGAGCCCAGGGCCGGCGCGCGATGGGAGCAGCGGCTTCGGCGGCTTCCCCAGCCCCGACACGGAGGCACATTCGCACCTTCCCGCTTCCGTCCCTCCTTCCCTTCTCCCCCGTCGCTCCGCCTCCCTCTGAGGTGAGAGCAGTCACAAGGGCATTCCCTCGCAGCGCTGTCGGAGGAGTAAGACAGGACGGCCCGCGCCACCCCTCAACGCCTCGCCCGGAGCGCTCGAGGTGCTCAGTCACGCGGCACACCCTCCGCCCCTCAGGTGCCACCCTCAGAAGCAAGGTGCGGGAATAACTGCCCAGCTCTCCAGCGAGTCTCACGATCCGAGGGCCAGGGAAAGAGCCGTGGTGGCATCTCCCGTGGCAAGTAACTGCTGGAAGCGGCTGCCGATGCCTCAGCCCGGCGCCGGGCTGAGCAGACCCCTCACTGCCGGGGGCGCTAGTCCCGCGCCTGCGGCCCAGGCCCGCTGCGGCCGGCGCGGGTCGACAATACTAGGACCATTGTAACGTGATCATATTAATTTAGTAGGAGTAAAAGGAAGGCTCCAGCCAGCCTTCGATTCCCAGCGATCCTTTAGTTTTGGCAAAAGTTCTCCTTGTCAAGAGATAAATGGTTTTTAATTAAAGAAAAGATGGAATAAAATGTGCTTCTGCTCCAAATGTGTGGTCGCCCAATAGCATTAAGGCGTTTAACTGCTACCGTGTAAGATGCGGAGAGCAAGCCCCGACACGGGACTAGGAGTGCAAGCCCACTTCGCTAGAACCCACAAAGTACCGGGAAAGTTGACGTTTCCCCGCCCCCCAACTCGCTTTCATAGTGAATTCAGAACACAGATGGAGCCCGCACAGGGAGGGTTTCCTAGAGGGGCGACCTAACCGCCGCCTCTCAGCGCCAGTGCTAAGCAGGCGTCCGCTCCCGAATTAAAACCGGAGCGTCGGGGCCTCCCTGGTGGCGCAACCGCTTAAGCGCGGCGCTGTGGAGCTGTCGGCAGCTGCCGCTGGAGTTCGATGCCCGGCCGGGGAGCTTCCACAGGGCGCAGCAGACCTCTCCTGCCTCCCCGCTGCCCCCTCAGCAGTGGATTTCGTATTTCAGTCGATCTGCCTGTTCTGCTCCCCACTGTGTCTCTGGTGAATCCTCTCACCACCCCACAACCTCTGGCCTGCACCCCAGCTCTTATATGCAAAAATAAATAAATCTTTAAAAGAAACAAAACAAAACCGGAGGGGTCAAACACACACAGACAGCTTCCCGCGAAAGGCTAAGTCTACTTACGATCTACTTGTTAGTGGAAAATAAAATTTGGAAAACTTTCTGGGACGGTCCTGCGCGTAGTGCACTGACGGCAGAGGACCTAAATGGCCGTCACTGGGCCACCGGCCCGGCCTCGCGCCGGGTGTGGCCGCCTCTGCCTAGGCCCTCCCCCCGGGGTCCTCCCCCCGGCCCTCCCCTCCCCCTGTTCCGACGCCGCCTCCTTCCTGACGCCTCAGCTCAGACCCCGCTGCCGAAATCTCTCCGCCCGGAACCCCTTCGCTCAGAACCCCTCCACCTGGAACCCCTGCTCCGGGCCCTCCCTCCTGGACCCGACAGCCCTACGTCTCCGCCCAGCGCCTCCACCTGGACACCTCCTCCCGGACGCCGGCCAGGCCGCCCCACTGACATCACCTGCAGCCTTTGAGGCCAAGCTGCTCCCTAGGAGCACGGGCCGCCCCCAGTCATGAACGCGCAGATTAAAAGACATCAAAATCACTGTCCCCAAACGCCCGCCTTCCGCTGGGGCACCCCTCGGTGCTCCCCTCTCAGATCTGGGCAGAGCCAGCGGGGCCACAGGCGCGCCTTGCAGAGGCAGGTCTGCCCCCCACACCCTGCTCTCCGCAGACAGCCCCGGCACGGAAACCCGCAGGGGCGCCTCTTTCCGCGACGCTGGGGGTGGGCGCGTGGCCCTTCCCCTGGTGAGCCGGGGGTCCCCTTGCAGGGTGGCCTCTGCCGCCCTGAGGACAAGCACGCGGATCCACCTCTGCGGGTCCTCCTGAGGCCACGCAGGGAGAGCTGCGGCCAAGCCCCCTTCACGGCGACCAGCTCGCCCACGCGTGGACAGATGCAGAAAGACTGTGCGCGCCCGAAGGCCGCAGGCACCTGTGCATCTGCTGAGAACTCCCAGGAACTACGTGTTTCCCGGGGTGGCGCGTTGGCGCTGTGAGGAGGGGGAGCCCCAAGAGGTGCAGACCCCTGGTTACACCTCCGGTTCCTGCTAAGGTTTCGCTTCCCAAAGCCCAACATTTTAGGCAGCCACCTAATGCCCGGTGTTTTCTAGATGCCAGGCTTGGGGTCGTTTTCAGGTGTCCCCCTGTGCTCCTCCCGGCTTTATGCACTGCAGAGACCTGAGAGCCCTTTATAATTCCGGAGCCAAGGAAGTGGGGGGAGGTTGGAAGGTGCCTACAGTGCCTGAGTAGTAATATCAGCCACTGGAACATATTGTTTGTATAGTGATGCTGGGAACTGACGTTTTTATTGGAATACTATTGAAAACTGAGGCTTATTTGTGAATAGCTGTCCAGAGGCTTAAAAATTTTGTCTAATGTAGACATTTCAAGAATCGAGCAACCCTCGCCTCTGAAATCCTATGGACAGCGGAGAGGATAAGCTCAGATTAGCTCTCCAGACCCTGGACGGATTGCAGGAGGCGGACTTAGACAAACAGAGGGAAGAGCCACGTGACTCGCGCCAGATGAAGAAAGGAATCAATTATCTTCAGAGACGGCATCGGCTGAATATTTAACGGCTCACGGATGACAGCCGTGCACATGGCGAACTGGACAGGCAGAGCCTTCATCTGTGGAGACACACATGACAAAGCCCTCACTGGGGTCGCAGCACACCCCTCGCTGCCTCCGGCTCATGCCGGTGCCCCTGCGTGCCTCACCTTGACAGTGTCACTGAGCTAATGGGGGCAGCCCCGGCGCGGGGTGAGGCTGCCAGGCTGCCGTCCACCCAGCGATGGAATTTCTGAGCTCCGAGGTCTCACGAAACCCCGTGACACTTTACTGCTATGGGTGATTCTCTGCCCCCATAAAATAGAGTGAATTCTGTGGTTGCAGAGAGGTGTTAACACTTTGTGTGTCGGGGCCCTTTAAATTTACCAGCCCTTGGGGCCGGCCATTGTCTGTGCCACCGCATGAATGGTAGAAGCATTCAATAAAACACACACAACTCCCGAGCTACTGGATATTAAAAAAACTGTCATATCTCTTATAAAACACCTTACACTTTCACCAAAACAATGTGTCAAGCTTCTGGACTGAGTATGATCAAAGAAATAGCTCCTCATAGTTCCAAATCAATCCACCGTGGCGTGAAAAACTGGAGACTAATGAACACGCATTAATATGTGAGCGGCCACCTGATACTGGTGACAAAAACACGTACTGATACGTGAGCAGACCACAGTGTGTTAAAGGAGACACTTCTGCAGAGAGCCAGCAACTGGCTTGAGTTGGTGACATAAGGACAAGTGCTGTCTGAGCTGCAGGCGGAGGGCCCAGAACTCTGAGCTTCTCTTTCAGAGGGAACGTGCTCCTCCTCTGCCCCAGCACGCTCCGCCCAGGACACCGCAGAAGGTGGGGTGTGGACCTGCACGAGGGACGTCACCGCACAGACCGGAGCCGGTAGTCAGGCTGTGCCGTGTGGATCTGGTCCCCAGGGTGAGACACTCACTCCCGAGGAGAGGGATGGGAATAAAATTTAGTTCACATCACAGAAATGACATTTATGCCATGTAAAAATAGCGCCCAGGTGGATTATAAGATGTGTCAGATCGCTCACTGTGTTTCTGGAAACTGTTTGTCCTGAAGGATCCCGAGGACTCAGGAAGGCGGGGCCACAGGTGTGTGCATGAGAAGGCGCCCTCAGGGCTGCAGGACGAGCAGAGGCTGCTGGAGTCACGCTTGGTGAAGCCCCTACTGTGTGAGCCGCACACAGTGGGTACCGACCCAGTGCGAATCTCCCTTTATATTTAGTTTTTCTAACTCAGGACTGACCCACGGGGTCATCTCAACCTTCAGTCCCAGAATGTCCCTCTGAGTGCCCCATTCCAATGCCACTTTTAGGTCAGAGGGTAAAATCACAGTCACAAACAGATGACCCTCTGCTTAACACACCTACGAGTCACACTGTCAAATGATCAGGACTGAAAGGCAGATGTAGAAACTTGCCTTACGAGGCAAAAAAAAAAAATATATATATATAAATATATATATATATTTAAGATTTATTTATGCATACAAGCTGGGGTACAGGCCAGAGGTGTGGGGCAGCGAGAGGTTTCACCAGAGACAGAGTGGGGAGCAGCACAGAGAGATCCACCAAAACACACTGCTGAGGGGAGCAGCGGGTGAGGCAGGAGAGGTCTGCTGTGCCATGTGGGAATCTCCCCGCCGGGCTTTGAACTCACGTTGCCGCTGCCAAGAGGTCCACAGCACAGTGCTTAACCGCTGTGCCACGAGGCAAAAATAAAGAGATACACAGGTGGGATAAAAGAGAAACACAGGTGGGGAGAGAGGCAGACAGGGCAGCTGGGGCGCTCACGCAGGAAGCCCGGATCACCTTTCTGAAACTAGGAAAACGCACTCCAGGCCCCATTCACTTTCGTGGGTGAAGTTCTTCCAGGTCTGCTTCTCTGTCTGGGTCCCCAAACCAGTGGTCCGGAAACTGACAGCGGCTTTGGCCTGGGCGTTGCTGCTGAGAGAGGGACGAGCTTCCTTCCCGAGCCTCCGGGTGCACGAGACTGCCTCTGGCTCAGGACAGCTGGGAGAGGGAGGCAGACAGGAGCCTGCGGCGGCCATCGGCTCATTGAGCTGGGGGCTGCCAGCTAGGGCTGATTTCTCCACAGCTAGAGATCCATCTTCTGGTCCTGAAGAAGGGCTGGTCCTCCGCTGTCCAGTCCCTGCCACCCGTTAGCACCCCACTGTTTTCCGGGGGACTGCTTTCTCCAGCAAGGGCAGAAGGGAGCGAGCTCAGCGCTTGTTGTGCCCAAGCCTGTGACCCGGTCCCCTGTGAGTCCCCGGGTGACCCGTTATAAATAATAGGCCCTGACAGGCTCCCAGGGAGGGGGCTGCTTGTGAATAACGAGGATAAACTGAGCAGCCCCCAATACAGAGAGGCACCCATTTAAATATTGCTCAGTAAACAGTCTTTCTGATGGCAGAGAAAGTCTTAGAGTTGCGGACTTGATTCTTTCATCAGCTGTTAAAAATGCTCAGACAGATCGGGGGATTGGAAGCAGCAAGACGGGCAGACAGAGACGCGTAACACGCGACAAGTTGAGACCTCGGGGAGTCTGACACGACACAGAGAGAACAAGCCCCGAATCCAGCCAGAGCTGGGAGACTAAGCACAGGCCCGCGCTGGCCGCACCGTGTGGCCGGCCCTGCTTCGCCAGCGGGGGTGTTGGTTCCCGGCACCCCTAATGGACCCTGTGAGACGGGTTGGGGGTTCTGGCCATCCTGGGCGGGGGTGACGCCCGAGCGTGTTGCCTCCCTGTGTTTCTGTGAGGCTGTTTCTTACCGCCGTGTCTTCTCTGGCTGAACAAACAGCGGCATGAAGTAGCAGGAGCCTGGCCAAGGCTGGCGCTTTTAACAAGAGGGAAAACCGCTTCTGCCCCTCAGAGCATATTCCTGAGTGTGCCATTTTTTACAGGTGGATTTTAGAGAGTGTGGACTGAGTGGCGAGGTGCGGACTCGGCGCCCCAGGGGGAGACAGCCGCCCCGCCCGGCCGCACCGCAGGGCCCAGCTCCTGGGCTCGGTCACAGCACGGACCCGCCAGTTCTGAGGGGGCCTGGCCCGGCTGAGGGTGCGGGGGCAGTGCTGGCCACTTGGAAAATGCACATTTGCTCCGACTTCTCTTAGGTCTCAGCAGGTGGAGCTAAGAGAATGACTTTTCCCCGTGCCATAACGTCAGAGAGCGTGCACTTCTGCAGCTTGGAAACGTTAATCACAGAAAATTAGTGATTCTGGATTTGGGAGCAAGGCTTCTAGCTCTTCGGACGCCCGCCGAGCCTGCCTCTGTCCACGGGCTGATCTTCAAAGGCTCGTGCATGCTGGCTGCGCTGCCCTGCCAGGCACTGCCTCGGGGCCTGGCCACGGAGGGCTCGGCCCTCCCCGGTGAAGGGGACGGGACTGTTGCTCTCCCTGATGGAAAGACAGCGTGTGTCGGGGTAACCAGAATTCATGTTGTCTGCACAGATATGCAGGAAAAACATCATGTTATTTTTGAGCTATCATAAATGTAATAGATGCTCCTGATTAACACTTTGTGTGCCGGTGCCCTTTAAATTTACCAGCCCTTGGGGCCGGCCATTTTCTGTGCCACCGCATGAATGGTAGAAGCGTTCAATAACACACACACAACTCCTGAACTGCTGGATATTAAAAAAACTGTCACCTCTCTCATAAAACACCTTACACTTACACCAAAACAATGTGTAAAGCTTCTAGACTAAGTACGAGCAAAGAAATAGCTCCTAATAGTTTCAAATCAATCCACTGTGGCGTGAAAAACCGGAGACTAGATGAACACATATGAATACGTGAGCGGCCACCAGATACTGTTGACAAAAACAAGTACCAATATGTGAGCGGACCACAAAGTGTTAAAAACCCACGAATGGATAGGAAGAAACAAACAAAAAAAGCAAAGACTTTCTGCGGTATGTCCACCTTCTGGTGGACTTTTCTTTTGGGCCTTTTAACCCAGCAGGTGCCCACAGGAGCCGGGTGGGGGTGGGTCCATTCTGCCCACCGGGGGATGAAACTCGGGTTCCTGAAGCCGCAGCTGAGACAGCCTGGGGTGAGCCCCGCTCTGCTGTTATCCAGACTCAACAGGCCTGGTCGGCAGACGCCCGAGGCCGGACGGGGTCTGCACAGGCGGTGTGCGCCCCCAGCCCTCCCACACATGTCCGTCCTGAGTCAGTGCCAGGCCGCAGAGCTCTGGGCTGCGTGCGTCAGGGCAGCCCACAGCCCAGCGCTGGACAGCTGCTGCCCAGACGTCCAGCTACAGCCTCTGGGAAATGTCTAACTCTCGATAATTCTGAGGGTGAAAGGGATGAGCAGTGGGAATCGGTCGACAAGGGACCGCGACTCCCCCTTTGGCCAACCCCTCCAACACTCGCGTGGCTGACTTTGCTGTGGTCTCTCCCCAACGCGACTGGGTCAGCACCTGGGACCGGGCAGCACTGAGCTGTGGCTAAGGAGGCTCATCGCTGCTCGCGGCGGCGTCTGTGTTGTTCTGGATGCCGCCTCGTCAACTCTGACGACATTGCGAGCCAGCGCCAAAGGGAAATCAAAGCTTTCCACAAAAATCTAAACTTCAAACATAATTAAAGAGGAAAAAAGTGTACTTTTTGGTTCTTCTAATTCTAATATAAGTCTCTCTCAATTAAGAATTGAGATTTATCCTGAATCCGTATATAAAGGATCCTTCCATCAACTGTAAAATTTTCAGCAAAATCAATACTTTACTGTTGGTTATTCTAGTTCGGAAAAATGTCTCCAGGTAGAAAAATAACCAATTTTAAAGGTGCCCCATGGCCTTCTATTTTAGGACATTTTTATGGTGTGAGACATGTCTCTCATTCCTTATTTTGCTGACTCCAGTTTAGTCAAAGCTCAAAGGGCTGATTCTCTCACCTGCCTCCTGAGATGTCCAGCTCAGAAAGGATGTGTGAGTGACAATAAATCACACACCTGCAAATTTAAAAAAATACATGCAAAAGGTTCAAGGTCAAACACAGGAAAACTTAGCTCGAAGGTGGTAGCATTGGGATGTTTCTTGTTGGGGACAAGAAAGGATGGAGCTGTGTCCAAGCCTTGGTCACAGGCAGGGCCCAGGACTCAGGAGAGAAGCCCACCAGGTCATGATGGAGAAGGTGTGGACCACCATGCCCGGACCACCTTCTGAGGTGGCGCTTTCCCTGCTTGGGGATTCCTGTGCTGCTGCTGAGAACTGGAGGCATTTCTAAACATGGAATTGTTTTCTGAAATGAAGCTAAGGTTTTGTACATGTAACACTAAATGTATTCACTTACTCTGAATTTAAATAAGGCACATAATATATTTTTAAATGAACGCATTCATCCAAGCATGCGTTTCTCTGTACCGCCTACCGGGGGTACATTGGGAATGTCTGCTTTATCTAAGAAAAGGAGTAAGGGCTTTAGGAAATATAAAAGTGGCATAAAGAGACCTGAGCCGAAGAAGTGCAAGTGACAGATGACAGATGGGGTGTGACGCCAAGTCGGAAATGGAGCCCGGCAGAGTCAATGAACGTTGCCGAGACGGAGGGACCAGCGCGTGGGAAACGAGGATCCACTGGCTCAGGCGCGGATCCCAGCAAGCCTCAGCGGAAGTCCCCATGAGGAGGAGGGGCGCGCATGCAGCGTCTGAGAACCAGCACCATGAGGGCGCACCCTGCTCCACACACAGCGGCGCGACGGGGTGGAGCCTGGCGTGGTGGGGAGCCCCGGGCACCCGGTGCCGGTGCTACACTGAGCACAGCGTCCTGGGGCGGGCTGAGTCTCGGGGCGGGCTGAGTCTCGGTTATGCGTCCAGGGCGGTCTGTTCTGTCTGGACCGCCCTGTCTGCCTGTCCCATCAATGTCTGTCTTTCCCCCTTGTTGGCAGTGTGCAGACTTAGCTCGCCTTGGGGGTTTTCTGCTTCTCTCGGTCCCCTGTGGAACAGCAGCACAGTGAGAGACTGGGGTGACTTCTCAGCCACGGCTCCTTTCCACTTGAGGAAATGCTGCTGACAGACCCCCAAAAACTGATTTTTATCATGTTGATATGGAAACACTGAATATCAGCCACTGAATATAAGCCATTATATCAGAAAGACAATAAACAGTTAACCTTTACCTTGACTAATAAGGGGAATATGCCCAAATTTAATCTGATTTAGGGCAAGATGGATTTTTAGGTCTTCAAACTAATGGGAAAGTCCACAGCATCTCCTCATAGGGAAAAACAGGCAAGAGGGGCAAGAACTGAGCAAGAGGGTCCCCGGGAATCCTTCGTAGGTTGATAAGTTTCATTATTTGTTGTTAAAATGGCTGCGATTTATGAATCCCAGTTTCTGGTCCAGCTGTTCAGACAGTCCCGCCCAAGCAGAATCACTTCCAGTCGCGAGCGGCAAATGCATACGCGTTTTGGGGAATAATAGCAGTAAATCAGAAGACGGTCTTCTCCTTCTGTTTTGTCTGAGATCCCAGGGGCCGGCGGCCTTGACGCGGACACAGAGAGCCAGCAGGTCAGCGCACTGGAGTGGAGGGATGTGATGAGCTCAAGAGACGAGCAGGTGAAGAGACAGAACAGAGCTGGAAAAAGCCGAGTCCAAGCCCCACAGTGTGGGAGAGGCTGTGGGGAGGGTCGGGGCAACTGGTGAGGAAATCTGGACTTTTCCATGAAGGCCAGGGGAAGCCAGGGAAGGATGGTAAGCAGGGGCTGGCCTGACAGATCAGCGGCCTCTCTGGAACTAGGAAGCAGCGTCAGGGTGAGGGGGCCTTGGGAAGCCTGGGCTCGTGCCAATGGGAGGGATGGGTGAGGGAAAGAGGCTGCGCTGGAAAGGAGGGGGCAGTCTGAGAGATAGTAGGTGCGTGCACGACTTAAGAAGCTTTAATTTAACAAGGGAGATAAATATGGACAGCAATAAGTATAAGAGGAACTATAAGAATGTGAGGGCCTCCCCAGTGGCGCAGCGGTTAAGCGCTGTGCTGTGGAGCTGTTGGCAGCAGCAACGGGAGTTCAACGCCCGGCCGGGGCGATTCCCACATGGTGCAGCAGACCTCTCCTGCCTCGCCCGCTGCTCCCCTCAGCAGTGTATTTCTGATCTGCCTGTTCTGCTCCCCGCTCTGTCTCTGGTGAACCCTCTCGCCGCCCCACGCCTCTGGCCTGTACCCCAGCTTGTATGCATAAATAAAATAAATCTTTAAAAAAAAAAGAATGTGAGACCACATTTTGGGGCTCTTAAATGATGCCAGTCAACGACACACGTGCCGCAAATACGTTCACTTATCAAAACCTTTCTCCTCATTTCAAAGGCTTGGAAAGCGAGGCCCAGCAGAGACACACAGCTAAGTGGGGGACTGAGAGCCAAGACTGCACAGACCCAGACTCTTGTTAGGCCAGTCCATCTAGATGCAGAAATCCCAGAAGCCACAGGCAAGATGGTGGCAAAAGGAGGTAACTGTTCAGGGAGGATGTGATTGTTGACTCGATCCATGCGGTCATTGTGGAAGAAAAGGATTGAACTTCCCGAACACCCCACCTCGCATCTGATATATAAGAACACCACCTAGTTCTCTGATAAGCTACATATTAAATATAACCCATTGGGATGCTTTTACAATTTCCAAAGGCCATATTTCCATTCTTCTAAAATAAACACTGTTTTTGCAAAAGCACATCCAACAAGGCCCCTCTCTAAATCTGGCCTGCCTTCTTTGATAAGCCTTTAGCATCCAAAATAACACCTGCGAGATTTGGTTCTTGTTCAGAAGTGAGTTCAAAAGTGAGATCAGGAGGCAGATTCCTCTCAAAAGGTAGTTGATTTCTCCCTTTAGATTTTATTATTTAAAAAACAGAAAAGAAGTCTTTTCTGAAAAGAAATATCCAAAGTTCACCTACAAAGACAGAATAACTTATTACCAAGTGAGTGTGTCTCTCAGGAATTTAATTTGGGTAAAAAGAGCCTTTATCACCTTAAGATGTATTCAAGCGAACAGATGATCATAATACAGGATGATAAGAAGGACCAGCCAGGCTACTTCATCTTGTCAAGCTGCATTTCCATTCTCTGTGTTCTGCTTTCACACTCCATGACCTTTCTCTTAGTGGTGAGAGGAATAAAAGCGCCCCATACCCACAGCCTCCAGAAGCCACGCACACTGAGGTCGTGGAGAAGCGTGACCTCTGGGCCCAGCCCCGAGCAGGGCGGGCAGAGAACTGGGGTGTGAGGCTGTCAGCTCTCCCCGAGCCTTGCTTCTGCCATTTATGGAGTCCCACATCTGTCTCAGACTTGCAGATGGGGCGCCCCGCACACAGCTCGTTAAATCTGCAGCCACTGAGTGGAAGCCCAAGCACAATTCCCGTGCTGACCCACATAAATATTTTACTGGCTGTAAAGCTGCCTAGGGTCACTCTTGCCAAGGTTCTAGGCTAGAGAATCTAATAAGTTTGCTGAGTGTCAAAGATGAGGAGAAAGTGTAAGGAGAACTGTGGGAAATAGCTCTGCAATTGTCAGACACGGAATGTGGGCGCCCTGGAAATCAGGAGGCGCAGGGGGCTGGGTGTCTCGTGCGACTGAACTCGGCGACCTCATGGAGTCTGTGTTGCTTCAGGTGTAAGTAAGGGGACGCATTATTATAAGTTACTTTCATTTGAAAAATTCAAAATTGTTTTTGTGGCATAAAAATTAATACTATGGGGCCTCCCTGGTGGCGCAGCGGTTGAGCGCTGCGCTGTGGAGCTGTCGGCAGTGAGTTCGATGCCCAGCAGGGGAGAATCCCACATGGTGTGGCAGACCTCTCCTGCCTCGCCCGCTGCTCCCCTCAGCAGTGTGTTTCTGATCTGCCTGTTCTGCTCCCCACTCTGTCTCTGGTGAACCCTCTCGCCGCCCCACGTCTCTGGTCTGTACCCCAGCTTGTATTTATAAATAAATCTTTAAAAAAAATTAATACTATGTATATTATGTGGTTAAACAGGAAAAGGGTCTGTACCAGTCATTTAAATACTCTCCCCATGAAGATTCCATTTCACTGCTTGACCAAATCACTGTTTTTGTGTTCTAGAGATTCTTGTCTGCCGAATAAACTCTTTAAGTAGTTTTATCACACTCTCTCCATTTCATTTTCTCACCCAAAGGCACATGTGACTATTAATGAGGACTTCGGGTCAGCCTGAGTTAACTAGTGTTATCAAACTGAGTTGATATAATTTCTGCCCAGAGCAACTTGACATTTCAGTTAAAGTGTGCAGCCTTCTCAGAGGAAAATGGACACTTGCCTTTAAGTTCTTTCGAAATATTTAACACAGCACTGGACACCCGCGATTACCCCGAGTGCGAGCGCTCCTGGGCACGCCGCCCCTTTGAACTTGCGGCTGGAGTCGGCGGTCCCGCTTGGAGTCGGCTAAGTCCGCCCCTGAGATGAGGCCCAGTGCTCAGCCCATCACAGCCACAAGACTGACCTCAGCTTCCCTGGGACTGCAGGACTTTTGCTGTGGCTCTGCTGCCTCAGTTTACCCTGGACTGGCTCTGATCACGTGGTCTAGACAGGTGCTCCTGACGGGGGCTGCCTCGTGCCAGGTCCTGGAGGGGGGCAGTTGTGGGTAGGTCATTTGCAGAACCAACAAACATGTTTTGTGGCGGCTGAATGGGCTTCGCTACGAGGAAGGGCCAACACGAGGGTCGCTTTGCTGAGAGGCAGTGTGAATGGTTAGTGGGGCTGAGCCTTTGGACTATGGGATGCAGAGGTTCGCATCGAGACCTTTGACCTGTCCATCACTAGCGAAGAATCTGTCAGTGTAATTAATACCTCTAATGTGAAACGGGGAGGGGAGGGGCCGCAGGCCTGGTGGTGGAGACAGACGAGGGGGTTTGCATTTCGGTTTCCGAGGGAGACCTGAGTGTCCACAGGCACAGAACGGTCTCACTCTCTTCCCTGAACTGACGCCTCACGGACTTTAAATACTGCCCGGCCTCATTTACTCAAGACTGGGTGAACTCACACATCATGAATGATGACCCTGATCTCTGGCTCAGCATTTACCCAAACAAACACATTTGCAAGTGTGTCTGTAGCCAAGCATCTTCACCCTCATGTAGCCTGTTCTCTGGGCTGGCGTCCAGACTCTGGACACCGTCCTTCAGGCTATTCAGAGGAATGGAGACTCCAAGACGCTTAAAAGCATCTGTCAAATAATCAGACACTCTCGCCACAGCCTGTACTCGCGTAGGGTAATTCAGTGGATTGATGGGGGGGTCATGCATCTAGTTGTTTCTCTTAGGACTTGACTAAAGGCCTTGAAAAATGAAGTCTGGGGACTGAAAGCATCTCCAAAGTAACAAGACAGCAGAATGGCAGCTCTCAGAGACGAGGTAAGCCGACTGGAGGGCCGTGACACAGGGCTGAAGGTGGTGGGCCTCGAGGCTGGGGACCAGCAGGCAATGCATCTCGGGGCGACTTGGCCCGGACCTAGCATGACCTGTCCTCACACATGGGGCAGCACCCAGAGTCCTAGAGAGGCCTGTGACCTCTGAGAGCGGCCTGTCCCGGCATCAGTGGCGCGCGTGAGGCCTGGGCAGAGGCCGCTGGTGGCTGCAGGTGGTCTGATGTTCAGTGTTCTTGCTGATGGGTGCACCAGGGGGGTCACCCGATTCACCCCTTTGCCTGGGAAGCATGGTGCTTGCTCACTTCCAGTCTGTAAGAACGAGCCTCAGGCCTCCCTAGGGGCGCAAGTTAAGTCTCAGCACCACAAGCTATTGTCACGCACTGTAACATGAGTTCAATCTCCGGCCAGGGAGCTTCCCACAGGGCGCAGCAGACCCCTCCTGTCTCCCCGCTGCTCCTCTCAGCAGTGGATTTCAGTAGATCTGCCTGTTCTGCTCCCCACTCTGTCTCTGGTGAGCCCTCTCCCCCTCACACACCTCTGGCCTACACCCCAGCTTGTATGCATAAATAAAAAAATCTTAAAAAAAAGAGAGGACAGACGTGAGAGGCTCCACCCACACGGCACAGAGGCTGCCCCGAACCAGGGCCAGCGACGGGAAGTCTCTGCCAGTTCTGCCAACCTTATTTCCGATTCCCATTGTTTTCTAGGAAATGTGTGAATGACTGAGGAACAATGCTGACAGCTCCAATATTAGGGAATGTTCAAGAGGTAGATTAACGTGACCCAGCACACAAAGCCAGAGACCTGCCCACGGCTCGGGGCCCCGGACTTTCTGCCCTGAAGTCCGTGGTCTGCCCTGTCCCGAGGTCCAGCAGGCGGGTTCTCTAGAGGCCTGTCCAGGGGCCAAGTGAGCGGCAAGCCCGAGAAGGCGCCCTCGGTAGGGACACTAGCTCCGTCTCAGGCAGGCTGGGTCAAAGGCGTTTGGAGTCGCTCTCTTAGTTCTGAAGATTGTGACAAGGACGCAGCTCCCATTCTGGAGTGCTGCCTGCCGCCCACACCACCCACTGTCTAAACACGCCACTCTCCTGGCTCCTTGCCCTGGGGGGGGCATCATGCGCTCTTGACAGGCAAGAAACTGAGGCCCAGAGGCTGAAGGGAAGTGCCTGACTCCACACAGGTGTGGACTGCCTAGCTTGGTGTTTGAACCTAGGCAGCCTGACTCCAGAGCTCCAATTTATATATACACATACACACATGCATGCATATATGCATGAAAATCTATACCTATATAAAACCATGAAAAGCTGCCATGCAGAACTCAGAGGAACTGCTGAGCTGATCAGGGAGCAGTGACATGAAGCGTGAAGCAGTACAGAGTGCAGGGCTGAGGCTGAGAGAGGGGACGCTCAGTGAGACAGGCAGTCAGGCGGGCTTCCTGGAGGAGGTGGGCTTCCTGTGGTCCTGGAGGGGTAAGCGATGCTGGGCGAGGCCAGAAGCTCTTCCTCACAGGCAAACCAGGACAGGCAGCCTTCAGAGGCGGCTGACCTGAGAGGCCCAGGGTGTGATGGGGACAGGCTGGTGAAAATGCAGCTGGCCGAGGGGGCACAGAGCTGCCAGGTGGCTCCTGCCCTGAAGCCACAGCCCTCTGGTCTGGAAGGTGAGTGCCTTTTGGACCACCTGCAGCCCCAGCTGACCACTCGGGACACTCGGCTTTGCAGACTCGGGCAGCCGCAGCAGAAGGGATGCTCCAGAGGATGGGGAGGACTTGGTGGCAGGGCTGGTGAGGGACAGGAGGGCGGGGCAGGGACCAGAGAGGGCGGTGGGCTGCCCTGCCCTGCAGGAGGGAGGAGGGGTCGCCAGAGGGTTTGCTATGGTCAAGTGACCTTCCTCCTACACCTGCTGTTACAATTTCATCGTTTTTCCGGGAGGAGTCAGAGAAGAGGGGACTGTATCTTGAAAGCCCGAGTGGGGACGGCATGTGCACAAGATCGGCTCCAGAAGGAGCATCAGGAGGGTTTTCTAAAATGTCGGTTTTTTGAAGTATAAAATAAAGACAATTTGTGGCCAAGGAAATGACTACCTTCCCGTCGCCCCAGGACATCCGAGACTGACCGCCTGCCTTTGGGGGGACACGAGTGCCCTGAGGTGCAAGTGGGAATGACTTTGCATGACCTGGGGTTCAAAGTAAATGGAACAAAACAAAAGGTCTCAGTATCAACTGTTATCTCCCAAGTTCTTCAGTTTTTCCGTGTGTCAGTTAAGAAAACAAAAATATGGCTTATATTATTTTGCAAGAGAATCTGCTTCCTCTTAGTCTGAGATACTGTTCTTAATTTTTAACATAGGTACTACGATCTGCTTGCAAAACATGAAAAACACCAAGCTTTATGAGAATTTGAAATACTCAGTTTTTAATCAAAAAAGAGACAACAGATCTGGTGGACAACAGTCCGGTGTTGGTCCACTAGCAGCGAACCAAGACTTCACAGTGTCCTTCATGCTATAATATGCGCAACCTCTAGCCAAGTCATTTCTGTGCCAGTATGCTCTGGGGAAGAAATCATGCAAAGGAAAAAAATTCCCTCTTGAAGGTTATAAATATTGCTTATTCTAAGCTTTATGTTTTGATAAATTGATTGGGTCTCCTCTTCGATACCCTTGGCTTTAGATAAAGTAGTAGACTCAGTTCCTCAGTGCAATAATCTTCTTTGCCACCAGTCACAGCAATAAAATATCGTGCATACATGGAGATGGAAATACAAGGCAGGTTAGGAAAGAGACTAAGTATACTTGTCAGTCAAAGGGAGGAAAGGGGCCTCCCTAGTGGCGCAAGGGGTTGAGTCTCAGCACTACAAGCTACCACCACTCACTGCAGCACGAGTTCGATCCCCGGCCAGAGAGTTCCCAACGGCGCAGCAGACCTCTCCTGTCTCCCTGCTGCTCCCCTCAGCAGTGTGCTTCAGTAGATCCTCCTGTTCTGCTCCCCACTCTGTCTCTGGTGAGCCCTCTCGCCGCCCCACACCTCTGGCCTGCACCCCAGCTCTTGTGTGCATAAATAAATAAATCTTAAAATAAAGGGAGGAGAGAAAATGTGGGGGCCCCAGGGAGGACTCCGGTTTGGACCCTCGGGGGCAGACCTTGACTTCGGTCACTCGGGCTGCAGCGAAGGCGCGTGCAGCTAACACTGTGCTGATGTGGGCGTGAAGATGGCCTCTGCGGGTTGGCGGCGGGCTGGCCAGGCAGAAGGGCCGCCCTTGCAGGGGAATGAGCTGACGGCCGGCGTCTCAACAAGTCTGAAGGCAAACACAGGAGATGGTTTTTTCCAGGCGATGAGACGTGACATGATTGTCGCCACCTGGGGTGTGTCCAGGTAGGTGGGGTTGAGGTGGGCGTGAGGGCAGGTGCTCTGCACACTGCCCCTTGCCGGCGTCTGAGAGCCAGGCTGAGCCATAGCCTTTGCTCCAGGCACACCCCGAATGCAGGGACCCTCGGGGACACCTTCCTGGGGGGCCTCTTCCCGGAGGGACGACAGGTTCCCGCACAAGAGCCCCAGCTTGCCAAAGGGCGAGGCAGCCCGGGGGAGGAAATGCAGATAGAGGAACTCAGCTCCTCGGGAGCCAAAGGCCCAGGTGGTCACCTGGCGTCCCCCCCTCTGTCTGGGTCACGTCATGCTCCTTTTCCTAACCACACAACAGACCGGAAGGCCACGCAAGCAATTCCTGAAGTGGAGCTGAGAGTCAGACTCAGGGCTCTTTTCCTGCCAAACCCGAGATCCTGTCATCACGCACAGAGCGTCCCTGTGATGGACGGGGGGGGGTGGGGGGGGGGCTTCTGCAGGGGCAGACCTGCTCACCACCACCCAACGCTTCCGGGAGGCCCAGGGCTGGGGCAAAAGGACAGCCGTGGCAAGAGGCCTCACTTCGAACCAGGGAGTAACGGCTGGGTGTGGTCAGACTCCCAGCTGTGGACCCCCAGCCTGACGCTCACACACTCACCCACCGAGCGGAAGGGCAGAGAAAGGCAGCGGGACAGGGATGGACGCGCCCAGTCCAGGAGCGAGAGCTGCTGTCCCTGCAGAAGAAGTCGTAAGCGTGCGTGGGCGCTGGCGCTGAGACGGGACTTCCGTGGACATGACCAAACCTCCGATGCTGCTCACATTCACGGGCAGCTTGTTCTGGAAACACGTCAAGCGGCTTGGAAGCCGTCCTCAAGCACCCCAGGCCGCTCTGGCCAGGCGGGCGGAAGGCACGTCGCTCTTCAGCGGACGGGCGTTTACTGAGAGTGTGCGGTGTGCTGGGCTCGGAAGGCTCAAACACAGAAACAAGGCCCCTGTCCTCGACGTCCAGCGACAAGAAGTAACAGTCTCAAGTGGCCCATTCCTCTTGCGAGTTCTGTGCAGACGATGGGAAGTCATCAAATCACAGAAAGGAAGAGTAGCAAGTGATGTGAGGTTCTTGCTTCCTTCATCAGAATATTGACCACCGGATAACAGAGCGAGCCAGGGAGAGCGAGCGAGGGCGTTGGGGGCAGGGACGTGCCAGTGCGTCCCGAGCGGACTGGGGAGCCGTCGCATTCTATGAAGCCGCATGCAGGTTTGCAGGGGTGCCCGATATTCATCGGAACAATTAACTGCAGAAAACACGCGGCCACAGCAATATTAGCAGCGCATAATCCTTCCTAGTTAAGGGGTCCTCCCTGGACTGCCGCGGCAGCGCTGGAGTTGTAATTACCTGTGGAAGTCCCACGAGGTGACGGCGAAACAGGGTAATTAGGCGGCTGTAATAGGAGGTGTTAGCAGGGGGCCGGGGCTTTGCGCTAAGCGCCGCCGAGTTTCCACGGCTGTTTACCGAGCAGTGTAGCAGAATTTAGTGGAATCCTCCAGCGACCACGGTGAGCACGCGGTTCGCAAAAAACGTTCCTTTTGCGCACTCCCTGGTTCGGGCGTGCGCGGGCTCCGCCCCTTCTCGAACAAGCGGGCAGACTGGCACCGCGGGAGGTGGTTACATGGGTTCCTTCTCGGGGCTTATTGTTCTCGTCTTTGTGAGGCATTTGATTCCGCTTATTACACAGCTCTGCGCTCCCAGCTTCACCAGCTTCACCCAGAGCACCCCTCAACCCGGCCCCTAAGCGAGGCTCTGAGGTGGAGGGTCCCTTTACTCCACTATGGGGACCCCAAGACTTAGGTTTTTCTGAGCTTTGAGGGAGCATGGGCGCCCCCGCCTGCCTGCCTGCATGGAGGGGACACTGATAGGTTCTAGCGATGGACGCACCAACTGATTCCGAAATGTCAGTAAACAAGCAAATCTATCCGCGGAGGGAGGGCGACTGCTCCGACCCCGGTGCCCCTCTGCCAGGCGCCCTTCCAGGCCTTTCTCTCTGTGCCACACGTGAGCACATTTCTGAAAGTGAAGCCTGGCCACCAGCCTCCCGAGCGCCCGAGCGCAGGGCACCAGAGCCAGGAAGGGCTCTGACGCGCGGGGAAGCGGCCGCAGCCACGGCCAGGGCCGCCCGGTGCTGGCTGGTGCTGGCTGGGCCCGCGGGGAGAGGCGAGGACGAGGCGCCTGCGGGCTCCTTCGGCTCCTATAACGCGGCCGGGAAGTGCGGGGAGCAGCGGCAGAGCTGCCTCAGCATCCTCGCCGGGAAAGAAACGTGCTGCGGGAGGCGGCTCTCCCGGTCAGGGCTAGAGCAGAACCCTCGGGGGCCTTGCGGGCTCTGACGTAAAAGCTGCCAGCATGAAAAGACCCGAAGTCACAGACTGCGCGGCGGCGGCGGGAGCAGGAGAGGCGGGGACGGGGAGGCCGGGGGCCGGCACCCCGCGACAGGCGGCGGGTACGCAGGGCCGGGGCGGACGGGCTGTCACCGTGATTCAGGTGCCCGCCCGCTCATGGGGACGCAGCCTGAGCTGGCCTCGAGGGGCCTGGCCTGCTCCTCTGAGCCTGGGCCAGCGGCGGGGCCGGGAGCGGCCTCTGCGGCCTCGGTGAGCGCACCTGACTGCCCGCCCGCTGAGCAGGGGGCTGCCCCGTGCTCGCGCCTCCCGGAGAGGAAGAAGGTGGGCTGCGGGGCGCCGCTTTCCAGGCAGAGGGCGAGTCCTAGTCTCCTTGAGCGCATCACGGCCTTCAGGGGTCCGCAGTCTCGGCGATTTAGGCTTTATCGCGGTTTTGCTAGTCTCCTTCCGAACTTCTGATCACCACCAGCGAGGAAGAGAAATAACCCCTCTCTCTCGTAGCCTCTGGAACATTCTTGGTCCTTCTTAGGAGAAGCTGAGCTGGATTGGGGGGCGGGGGGATATGTGCGGAGATGGGGGAGGGGCTCTGTAATCCCCAGGTGCTGGTGGAGCAGCTCTGCTCTGGCATGGGGGAGCGCCTCCTACGCCTGAGTGTGGGGCCCCCAGACCTTTGTTCTCGGGGCTGTTGTCTCGGTGCCCCGAGTTCCTGCGGGTCCAGCTAGAGTACAGCCAGGCAGGGGCCTCTCAGCAGGGCGAGGCTGCTGGCTGGGCACACCCTGGGCCCAGCATCTGCCGAGGCCACAGGAGACACGGTGGCCAGCTGAGCGCGGTCAGCTCGGACACCTTACTGGGAAGGGCCGGCAGGAGGTTAGGTCAGAACAGGGAACAGAGGTAGGGGGCTCTGATTTGGGGGCACTGTGGAGCCTCCCAAGCATTAGCCCCTGGTCACTCCACCGTCACAGGCGCCAGACGATGATGCACCCCGACAATGCACCCCCCGTGGACATGCCTCCCCCGCATGCTTGCCCCCTTCTCTGAACCTGGCTCTGAATAAATGCGAGGCCGCCCACAGATGGGAACACCCACAGATGGGACCACCCCCCGGCAGCCCTCCAGGCCTCTCACTGGTCCAAGTGGGCTCTGAGTGGGTGTCCACGCCGCTCCCCACGCTGCCACCTGAGAGGGGCCTCCTGGGCACAGTGCCGGCCAGCACTGGGGCGTCTCAGTCCACGCACCCCCCATCTCCTCCACTCGCCCTGTCCTTCTCTCACCTCAGGGGCAATAAATAACCAGCTGATTTCATCTTTTTTTTAAAAAGACCAGTTTCCACATATTTATCAGAAATGTTGGATTTATAGCCTTCTGTTTGCACTGCCTTTCTCCAGAGAGCTCAGCCCTTTCTGTACATACAGGGAGAGTTTGTTTGAAGTAATTTAACTGGCCTATTTTAAATTAATAGGACACAAACGGAAACAATACTAGCATCACTTACGTATACTATTTATGTTATATCTACATATACTTAGTGTAAATATATAAGGATATATTTATTTCCTTTAAGCTAGGACAAAATTATTTTGGCTCTTGACTTCTCGGTGCCGGGAAGCCCGTTCTTTTTTTTTTCACGCCCCAGACACGTTGAGAGTTTTTCTATCATCACAAAATATGGGCTGTCATTTAACTGACTTAGCAACATGACCAAGTAACACACTTACCCCCCCTCGGAAATTTCTTTGCCTGCTTTCTATTGGAACTTCTAATTGTCTTCTATTTCTGAATAATTGCTGAAACCAGTAAGTTAGAAGGGCTGGTGATTCCAAAGAGCTATAAAGAGGCATCAAAGCCTTTACTTTCCTCCCTGCCAAATCCATGAGGGAGTTAATACAAAATATGTAAAAGTCAGTATTAAAAGTTCTGTTCTTGGATTTAGTGGATGAAGCCACAAACCAGCTGTGGCCATCGTAAGAAGACTAATTCTCAGTGGGCGGGCGGGCCGCCGTGCCAGAGCAGGCCCAGCGGGAAGGACTGTCTCACTAGTCCGAAAACCAGCCCCTCGCAAGAGCAGAGACAAGGCAGAGACGCAGCGGAGCCGGAACTGCCGCTCTCCGGCAAGCAGCCCCTTTGGCCCGGCTGTTCCTAGTCGTCAGCTCTGCTATTGCTCAAGCTGCTGGAGATGAATGAACCATCAAGCCCACAGATGACACAGGAAAAGTTAGACAGAACCAGACTGCGGTGGAAACAGGTAGTCGTAGATTAAACGCCGCGGAGAGTGTCACTGTCTTGCCCCGCTGGTAAAAGTCTCCTCTGTTGGGGACACCCGCAGGGTCCCCCTGAGCTCGTTGGGCCTGTCCACCTCCCAGGGGCTTCTGCGAGGGCTTCTCTGCTCACTCCAGACCATCCCAGCCAGTCTTGGTTCCACAAGCCCTCGAACACCCGGGACCCTCAGTTCCTAGCCACATGGAAGTTCCCCTCTTCGAAGACAGGTCACAGCCTGGTTCGCTGTCTGGCACGAGACCTGCCCTAGGCACGCATTTATGATGCCCTGTCTGTGTCACGCCACTGTTTCAAGTCTGACAATATGTGGCTGCTTTGGAAAGTGGGGCCGAATGTAAAATCACAGTCATAAAATAGGAATGACAGCAACATAAATACTAAAGTCCAAATTCGATTTGCTATTTCTATGAAATCACTCAGGGGACACGACTGTGCGCTCCTACTGTGTGCCTGCAGACACAGTGAGAGCAGGGAGGACTCGGCTGAGAGCCGAGGACACTGCGCCCGCCTTCCGCGAGGGCCCAGCAGCAAACTCAGGAGAGGAGGTAGAGAGAGGACAGAGCTGTGGCCGCGCCCTGCCTTAGGTGGTACGAGGCTCCTCTGAGACCTCTGACAGCGTGAAGGACGGACGCTGCGGGGAGGGGCGGGGAGCCCTGCGAGGCGCGGAGCAGGGGCGGCCCGGCTGCGTGAGCTCGGGGGACCGTCTGGCGCCAGCCGGTGGGCGAGCACAAGAGACACGTGAGAGGACCCATTTCCCTTCCACTTCCCCCCGAGTGACACAGCAAGTGCCCTGGAGACAGAATTGATGTAATTCACACTGATGAAAGCACCCTGGCCCCTGGGAGGCTCAGGGACTGCAAGGAACCCAGCGAGGGCGTGGGGAGAGCAGCGAGGAGGCCGTTCCAGGGGCTCAAGAGCCAGGTGGAGGAGGCCTGGATGAGGGGGCCGGCCCGGAGCCGCGGGGAGCAGAGGCACTCGCGATGCTTTGCACGTGGGCCCAAGAGGAGGGGCGGCCGGCCGTCGGCAGAAGGAGGGCGCCGCTGCTGAGGTCTCTGGGGCCCTGGGTGCGCCTGGACCGGGCGGGTGCGTGTGGGCGGGGAGTGGCGGGCTCGGGAGACAGCTAAGGCTGAAGCGCCTGCCACGCCCGAGGACCCGAGTGGAGCTTTCAGTTTGCCCTGAGGTTCAGACAGAGGCGGCTGAGAGGTGGAGGCAGCCGGGGACAGAAGCGGCATTTAAAGGGACACCAGGCGCTGCGAGTCGCCGGGGAGCTGGCGCGGGCAGAGAAGGCCCAGCCCAGAAGGACCTGGCAGCCCCGGCAAGTGCCCGCTGCCCCCTGCCGCTGTCACTTTGTTATCAGATACCGTCGTTGTTCATTGGCTGGTCCTACCCAGCAGACGGGCGGCACCGCGTCCTCGCACGGGGGCACACGGCCGCCCCGAGCCAGGACGGAGTTCTGGGAGAGCCGAAGCTCCCTGACGTGCAGGAACCGGCAGCGTCTGCTGTGGCACGGCGAGGAGGGAGAGGGGCGGAGCTGGGGGCCTACGCGGCAACAGCGAGCTCCAGGAGAAGAGTGGGCTGAGGGCCAGCTTTGTCTCTGGGCTGGGGCCTGGGACGGGGACACAGGCGCTGTGACCTGTGGGGAGCTGAGGACGGTGACCTTGGGCTGGCCGGGCTGCAGCAGAGCCCCAGAGGGAGAAGAGAGGGCCCGCGAGGCAGAGGCTGTGGGGGTGAGGGGGGCAGAGG
>PVIJ01012637.1:0-48786 GCA_004024925.1 Scalopus aquaticus
TATTGAATAGACTGTCCTTGTTCCACTGCATTTTCTTTGCTCCTTTGTCAAAGATTAGTTGTTCATAGATATGTGGCTTTAATTCTGGGTATTCTATTCGGTTCCATTGGTCTTTCTGTCTGTTTTTGTTCCAGTACCATGCTGTTTTAATTATTATGGCTTTGTAGTATAGTTTGAAATCAGGGAGTGAAATTCCTCCCTTTTCTTTCCTTTTAGTTAGTAGGACTTTAGCTATGTGAGGTTTTTTGTGGTTCCATATGAATTTCATCAGTAGTCGATCTATTTCTTTGAAGAATATCATCGAGGTTTTTATTGGAATAGCATTGAATCTGTAAATTGCTTTTGGTAGGATTGCCATTTTGATAATGTTAATCCTTCCAATCCATGAGCAGGGGATGCCTTTCCATCTTCTTGTGTCTTCTATTTCTTTCAACAGAGTTTTGTAGTTTTCTTTGTATAAGTCCTTTATGTCTTTTGTTAGATTTATTCCTTCTTCTTCAGATTGGGTGTTTGCATATAGAAAGGCTACTGATTTTTGTGCATTGATTTTGTGTCCTGCTACTGTACTGAACTGGTCTATTATTTTGAGTAGTTTTTCTATGGAGTTTTTAGGATTTTGTATATATATTATCATATCGTCTGCAAATAGAGACAGTTTGATTTCTTCATTTCCTGTTTGGATCCCTTGAATGTCTTTCTCTTGTCTAATTGCTCTGGCTAGGACTTCCAGTATTATATTGAAAAGTAATGGTGAGAGTGGACATCCTTGCCTTTTTCCTGATCTTAGGGGAAAGACCTTCAGCTTCTCACCGTTGAGGATAATACTGGCTGTGGGTTTGTCGTATATGACTTTTATTATGTTGAGGTATGTTCCTTCTATCCCAAGTATTTCAAGGGCTTTTATCATAAATGGGTGTTGTACTTTGTCAAATGCTTTCTCAGCATCTATTGATATGATCATATGGTCTTTATTTTTCTTTTTGTTGATGTGTTGGATTACACTGATTGATTTTCGGATGTTGAACCATCCTTGTGTCCCTGGAATAAATCCCACTGGGTCGTGGTGTATTATCTTATGGATGCATTGTTGGATCCTATTGGCCAAGATTTTGTTGAATATTTTTTTAATATATATATGTATGTGTGTGTGTGTGTGTGTGTGTGTGTGTGTGTATATATATATATTTTTTTTTAATTTATACATACAAGCTGGGGTACAGGCCAGAGTCGTGGGGCGGTGAGAGGTTTCACCAGAGACAGAGTGGGGAGCAGAACAGGCAGATTGGAAGTACACTGCTGAGGGGAGCAGCGGGCGAGGCAGGAGCGGTCTGCCGCACCATGTGGGATTCTCCCCGGCCGGGCATCGAACTCGCGTCGCCACTGCTGACAGCTCCACAGCGTAGCGCTCAACCACTGTGCCACCAGTGAGGCCCCAATATTGTTGAATATTTTTGCATCAGTATTCATTAGGGAGATTGGTCTGTAGTTTTCTTTTTTTGTATTGTCTCTGTCTGGTGTTGGTATTAGAGTAATATTTGCTTCATAGAATGTGTTTGGTAGTACTCCTTCCTTCTCGATTTTTTGAAAGAGTTTGTGAAATATAGGGACTATTTCGTTTTTGAATGTTTGATAGAATTCATTTGTGAAACCATCTGGTCCTGGGCTTTTGTTTTTGGGGAGGTTTTTAATTACTCTTTCAATTTTACTACTGTGATTGGTCTGTTTAGGTGTTCTAGATCTTCTTTGTCTAGTTTCGGGTGATTGTGTAGTTTTAGGAATTTGTCCATATTCTCTAGGTTGTTATACTTGTTTCCGTATAGCTGTTTATAGTAATCTCAGATTATTTTTTTAATTTTTGCTGTGTACTTTGTGATTTCTCCTTTTTCATTTATGATCCTATTTATTTGTGTTTTCTCTTGTTTTTTCTTTGTAAGCCTGGCTAGTGGTTTGTCTATTTTCTTTATTTTTTCAAAGAACCAGCTTTTGGTTTCGTTAATCTTCTGGGTTGTTTATTTTATTTCCGTTTCATTTATTTCTGCTTTGATTTTTATTATTTCCTTTCTTAAACTGTCTTTTGGAGGTTTTTGTTGTTCATTTTGTAGTTCTTTGAGATGTGAGATTAAATTGTTTCTTTGGGTTGTTTCTTGTTTCTTGATGTGACCTTGTAATGCTATATATTTTCCTCTTATTACTGCTTTTGTTGTGTCCCAGATGTTCTGGAAAGTTGTGTCCTCATTGTCATTCAGTTCTACATATCTTTTAATTTCTTCTTTGATCTCTTTGTTGATCCATTGGTTTTCCAGTAATGTGGGTTTCAGTCTCCATGAGGTAAGGAGGTTTCTTTTTTCCTTTTTATGATTTATTTCCAGTTTGACTCCTTTATGATCAGAGAAGAAGGCTGGTACGATTTTGATCTTAGTTTATCTGTTGAGGTTTGTGTTGTGGCCTAACATGTGATCGATCCTGGAATATGTTCCGTACGCACTTGAGAAAAATGTGTATTCAATTTTTCGGGGGTGAAGTGATCGATAGATATCTGTTAATCCCATGTGGTCTAGGTCCTTTTTTAGAGCTTTAATGTCCTTGGTTACTTTTTGTATTCTTGATCTGTCCAATAGAGAAAGTGGGGTGTTGAAGTCTCCTACTATGTATGTATTTTCTTTAATGTCTGTTTTCAGGGATGATAATAATTGTCTGATATATTTTGGTGCTCCTTCATTCGGGGAATGTATGTTGATGATTGTTATATCCTCCTGTTTTATTGTCCCCTTTATCATGATGTAGTGACCAGCTTTGTCTTTTTTTACGTTCTTAAGTTTGAAGTCTATTTTATCTGATATAAGTATAGCTGTTCCTGCCTTCTTTCTTGGTCCATTTGCTTGTAGGATTGTTTTTCATCCTTTAACTGCTAATCTCTGTTTATCTTTAGCAATTAAATGTGTTTCTTGTAGACAGCAGAAGGTTGGGTTCTGTTTTTTGATCCATCCTGCTATGATGTGTCTTTTAATTGGTGTGTTTAGTCCATTTACATTTAGAGTTAATATTGATATACTGTCATCCATATTTTTTTGTTTATTTGTTTGCCCTTTTATGGTTCTAATTCTTACCTTATTCTGTGTTTCTTGGTCTTTCTTCTGTTGGTTTTGTCTTCATGACTTCTTCTAGTATTCTTTGGAGTGGGGGTTTGGTAGTGATGAATTTCTGTAGTTTCTGTTTGTTGGAGAAGGTCCGTATTTTTTCCTCATAGAGGAATGAGAGCTTTGCAGGGTAGAGTATTCTTGGTTGACATTTGTTGGCATGTAGTGTGTTATATATGTCCCTCCAATCTCTCCTTGCCTGTAGTGTTTCTTCAGAGAAATCTGATGTCACCCGGATTGGCTTTCCTTTATAGCTTATTTGTTTCTTTGCCCTCATAATTTTCAATATATTTTCCTTGTCTTGAATTCTCAATAGTTTTACTATCATATGTCTTACTGTTTTTTTTTTTCTTTCGTTGTAATAATATGGAGATTGTCTGGCTTCCTGTATGTCAATTTTTGTTTCCTTTTTCATATTTGGAAAGTTCTCTTCAGTTATCTCCTTGAGAAGTTTCTCTGTTCCTTTGTCTCTCTCTTCTCCTTCTGGGAGTCCTATGATTCTGATGTTTCCTGTTTTCATGGTGTCATATAGTTCTTGAAGCTTTTCCTCATTCTTTTTCCTTTGTTTTTCTCTTTCCTTTTCTGCCTTGATTCTGTTAGTGTCTTTATCTTCCATAGTGCTTATTCTTCCCTGCATATCTTTTAATTCACTTTTCTGGCTTTCCCTGGATTTCTTTAGCTCCTCTACTAATGTTTTAAAATCTTCCAGTTCCTTCAATTTCTTCTTTATGGATTCATTCTCGTTCCTCAGTTCTTTGTTCTTTTCATTTAATTCTATCATTTTTTTTGTGTGTGATGGCTATTTTGAAGTCTTTATCTGTGGATGTAATCTTCTATGTCCATATTAATGGGTTCTGGAGAGGGATTTTCTTTTTCTGGTGGGTTGTTTTGAGAGTCATTTGTGACTTTTTTCTTTCCCGTTGTTGGTTTTCTGCTTTGCTCTGTTTGTAGCTTTCCGCTGGTGCTGGCAGCATGACTCCTGGTTTTACTTGCTCAGGAGTGTTTGTGGTTCCCTAGTTTCTGAGTTGTCTTGGCTGTGGCTGGGTATCTTCTGGAGTTTCTTATTTTTCTTTGTTGAATTTTTGTGTTTCTCGTTGTGTGTCTCCAGTGTGTTTCCAGTTCCGAGTTGAATTAGGGAAGATGAAGGGGTGGTTTGTAGTAAAAAAGAAAGAAAAGAGAAATGAGAGAAAGAAGAAGAAAAAAAAAAAACAGGGACAGGGAGAGGAAATAAAAGGGAATGAAGATGAAGAAAAGTAGGAATGAAGCACCAAGAGAAAAAGGTAGGTTAAAAGTAAAAAAAAAAAAAAAAAAGGATAATAATAATAAAATAGTAAAAAATAAAAATAATAACAATAAAAAAATAAAGTATCGGGGAGATGTGAATTTGGAGTTCTGTAGTCCTTTAGCTCTTAGGTTCTGGGGTTTCTGGTTGGGTCCCCTGCTGGGGTTCAGCCCCCTCCTTTCCAGTGACAGATGTTGTTGTCTTGCTGTTGCTGCTGTCATTAGTCCTTGCTGGGAGTCTTTCTATTCTTTCTCCCCTCCCCACCCTTTTTTTCCCCTTTCCTCCAATGTTTGCCTGGGGCTATTCCTGCCCCTGGGGTTATGTCTGGTGGGGAGGGGTTGGGAGCTCCTGGTCTTAGTTTCTTTTCTGCTGCTTGTGGCCTGCTACTCCATGAAGGGGTGCCGGGGTGGAGGCTGTGGGTGGCTGTTGATCAGCGTTTCACCTCCCCTAGTTTCTAGGGTGCCAGTGTGCAGCCACCTAGAAGTTGGGTGTGTGGCAAGTGCTGGGCCATGTTCACCACCTGCTGAGGTCTTTTTTTGTTTGTTTGTTTGTTTGTTTTGCCACCCTCCGGGTGCCAAGATGCTGACACTTTGCAGGGGAGGGTGTGGTCAGAGATAGTTTCAGCAGGAGATTGTTTCAGCAACAGGTATGGGAGGGGTTTTGGGGATTGACAGTCCTTATGCCACCCCTCCCATCAGCTTGGGATCAATTTGCATTCTAAAGCCCAGAGTGTTTGAGGTGGTCTCCTCGGGAGATTTTCCAGCCTAACCAGTTTTTCTGGCTAATTTATCACCTAGCAACCAGTGGGGATGTTTCTTGCTTGGACTTTCTCCCCTTTAAGATGTTACCTAGCCCCAGGTGGGGGATGGGACACAGTGACCCTCCAGCTTTCCTACTCCTCAGGGCAGCCACACAGGGAAGAGAGGGGGGTGGGGGGGTGGGGGGGTCACGCTCCCAGTCAGCTGGCCAGAGCCCTCTGACCTCACCGCAGTTTCTAACCTTCTATTCAGTGGCTCTCAGGGGAAGCCGATTCACCCACCTCTCCTTTCTGCTGCTCCTTTGTGTGGAGTCCGATGTCTTTTCTCTTCTCTTTACTCCGACTCTTCGGTTTATTTTTAAGTCTAAAGCACCCCCGGGGTTGATTGTATTGCGTAGGGTATCCGCTTCTCTTAGAGTCAGCTCTCAAAGTTAGGGATATTTTTCTCCATAAATCGATTTTTTGTGGGAGAGCCTGATCCTAGCATCTGTTCGCCGCCATGTTTTGGGGGCGTTTTTCAAGAAATTGTCCACGCTATTAACACACTTTCGAGGCATTAATGTTCTGTATTGTGCCTAACTGTATAAAATAATAACAGTTCTATGGAACAGTAGCTTCAACTGTCTCGCACAAAGTTTGAAATATTTTCAGTGTTCAACCTTTCCCACAGGGCTTTCTATAGTGCACTGCTGACGTCAGCTTACTTTAGCAGCCGCCCGGCAGTAGTATTGCATTGCATCAGAAAATGATGCAATCAACTCTGGATGATGTGTGCATGATGGTATTATGCAATGTGATGCAATATTACATCCTACTAGGCTGATTTAGAATGTTGTTGCAGTCCTACTGCATAAATTTACATGGTGAAACATATAAAATGAATTATATGAAATATCTTCAAAACAAGAGCTAATAAAAAATTATCAGGGTTATATTCATGGTTAGCACACCAAGATTCCACAGATTAGGGCCTTTTTAAGTCAATTATGATCTCACTGTTGACCAGTGTTATCTATCCCTAATTTATTCCCCAATTTTATAGTCTTGTTTCATTCTATCGCTTTCTGTCAATTTCACATTTTTGAAGAAATACTTTCCAGAAGTTTCCTATTGCTATCTACATCAGTTCATCCGTAGACCTGATGAATTTTATGTTGATGCCTTCCCATGCAATCATACTGAGAATTTTATTTGTCTCTTAATTTGTATATGCAGCTTCATTGATCTCATGGTTCTCACATTTCTGTTTTTCGTCCGGATTTTGTAGGATCACATAGATACCCAGGAGCTTCTGAAGCACATTGGGAAATACGTTTTTTGATAGCTTGCAGGTATGAAAATATCTTGTGTATTTTTTTGTTTGCTTGCTTCTATTTCTTAATTGTTTGGCTTTTTATAAGATTCTGAGTAGGAAAACATTTTTCCCTCTGGGTTTTCAAGACTTTTTTTATTTTGAGTTCTTATTTTGAGTGTTGTAGTAGAGAAATTCAATATCTTTATATGAAGCCTCCTCCTCTACCCCAAAACATCATAGGATCTCCTTTTACCCTGTTTTCTAAAAACTCATAGTGTCATAGATTGCTGAGAGGGGCCTCTGCACGGCACACATGGAGGGCACCAATACAGAAGCACAAGTGAAAGGAAGTTCTCATCATTATCTACAATGTTGAGCACAAATTTGTGTAGTTTCCACCCTAAGTGACCACATAATACAATCCTATTGGATGAGGTTATTTTCAGCCATTACACAGAGTTCCAGGTATGACTTTAAGCTCTGGAACACTTTCTTGAATTGGTTTTCCTTTTTATCTTCCTTCTCTCCATTTCTCTGCTGTCTCTTTTTGAAACACTTATTATTTGAATTTTAAGAACTCTGTATTAGTCCTCTAGCTTATAGCTTTTTTTTCTTTTCCTGTCTTATTTGTTATCTCAGTGTTCTGTATTGTGCGAAATTTCCTTAACCCTATCTTCCATTCATCTAATAACTTTTGTTTGTTTCTAATATCACATATTTATTTTACAAGGACTCATTTCTTTGATCTCTACATGTTCTTTGTGCATATATGTTATCTCCCCCTTCTTTATTGTCTCTTCTCTGTCACTTGGTTCTGTTTGTCTTGGCTTTTGTCTTTCATAAAAGAAATGTGCCTCACATATCTGTTCATCTTTGTAGATTCATATTTAAAAGAGGATATGTTAAAAATTAATTGGGTACTCTGCACATATGGGAAGGCCTATGAGCTTTCCTATGGGATCATCTAGTGGTGCTGCTTATCAGGAAAATCCTTGATGTCACTACTTCCAAGATATTTTTCTTGAGCTGGCAGACTACCTGGAAAACTCTTTCAAGTCATTTGGAGCACATAATTATGGCTTTCAGTTCTGAAATCCTGGTGAGATATTACATAGAGTATCTAAATGTTCCTTTAATTTCCTTGTTTTTAGGTAGTACTCTAGTTTTCAGTTCAGAGCAGAGGTTTTTAATTTTCCCTCTCCTGTTAATAAAAGCAATCATTTATCTACTAGGTATGTGTGTGAGAGTGTGTGTGCTGGGGAAGGGGCAGATTCTTAGCAAAAGGAAGAAAGGAGGTGATCTGAAAATCTAAATAAGCTTTCAAGAAGAAAATGAATACTGGATGGTGTCACTTATGTCACCTATAGGTGGGATATAGAAAAGCCAAACAAAGGGTCAGACAAAAACAAACTTTCAAACCAACACTTAAAAGCTGACCATAGGTCTGTGGGTTTTGTAGGGGAAGGAGTGTGGTGAAAAGGGAGATGAGGTGAGGCCATAATGGACTATGATGGAGCATGGTGAGTACTTCTGTGGTGGGAGTGCTACGATGACTACCCCTGAAGGGGGGGAAACTTAACACTGTCAAAACACTAGCAACAATGTGGGACAATGATGCTTCAATAACCATGAATAAAGTAAATTAAAAAAATAAGCTTTCAATTAATCTTCTGATTTTATTCCACCACCTACTTTTCCATCTGGTGTAGCTTCCAGCATGTTTCTCTCTTTGTTCCTTGGGTTTATTCCTCTTTCAGAAGATTTTTAAAATATGTTTTCAAGGAGTGGGGGCCACTGCTAGTATTAAACTTGTCATGTCTAATTAAGTGTCGTATAGTTCTGTGTAAGATTTATTGTGTTGGAATAACAGTTATAAGTAAATCATCACAATATACCTTATTTTCTCTTCTATTTATTGGGACTATATTTTGTATTGCCTATTAAAACAATCTTAATGCGTTATAAGCATTGATCTCATATTATTTTGAATATTTATAATTTACAACATTTCCTTTTTTTTATAACTTTCACATCTTGAATCTTTCCATTTTTTCATGCATGTTGTGTACATTTTTTCCAGAAGAGTTTCATTGATTCTTTCCTTTCTTGATCATGGGCCACACTTTCTTGTTTTGTTTGTTGTTATTCTGCTTAATTTTGTTAAAGATGGAACAGACATAAATATCTTCTCTTCTATGAAGGATTTGGCATTATTTGGAGTTAACTCAATTAGGAATCTTTGTGCTGTGTCAAATTTTCAATAACTATTTTAAATTATGATTATTGCATTAACTGGCTCTTAAAACTTTTTACATTCAAATGAGAGTGTGAAGCTTGTAAATTATTCTGAAAAAGTGGATTTTATATGCAACTTGTATTATCTACAAATATGTAAACATACTTTTCACAGTAATAGTGTTGTCTGTAGCTTTTATAACTTTTGAGGTAGATTGGAATGAAAAAGGCAAACAGATGAGCAGGAGATCAGTATCACAGCCCATTGTAACAACATGAATGTTCACAGCAACTTGTAAAATTAACGTTACACTGGAAATACAGATTATGAAACACTGGAGATCCACGTAGTCTTTCTTTCTGCTCAAAAGTGTTCGTAAGGTTTGTTTCAGGTTTTCAATATTACAAACAGCAGTAGGTGCTCTTGATTCATGCCATTCTTGAGTAGCAAAGAACTGTTGTTGATTTGAGGGAACGTTTTTATAAAGATGAAGAAAAACCTCTACATAAATATTTCTTTTGTAAAAATGACACTTTTAATGTTGAAAAATCTGAGTTAAAAAAATATAGCACTTATGAATCATGTATCTATCGTTCCTTTATCATAGCCCAAATAATGGTCCTCTAAGCTCTTTTCAAATGCATCAGCAATATATGTCAAATTGGAATTAAAATAAGGGAACTTAACATAATTACATACTTCAGCTAGTTCACTAAGCAGAAATTGTTGGCAACATCTTGCTAGATTTTTTCAAACCGAAGCTGCCATGTTTTGTATTATGAGCAGTTCAGCAGCTTTGTGCATCTGTCCCTCCCCTTCAATTTAATTAGACTGTCTGTTGCAGACAAATCAGACTGTGGCTTTTTTTTTTTTTCCCACCCAACTGCTATAAATGCCAAGTCAAAATATGAATAAGAGGAAAACAAGATGTTCCTCAAACACATGTGACTTTATTGGTCAAAAACATGATAGGTGAATCTGCTCACAGTCTCCATGAGAGATGAGAGAATGAGTCCAGGAGATAGAGGTTATAAAAGGGTCAGATTGATGCTGTTGTCTTTGTCAGCTCCAATAGAGCAGGGACTTGATTCTTCCCCTAGTGTAATCTTGCTTTGACACTGCAGCCAACACAGATTTATGATTACACATTCTCCTATCATGAAGGGAGGGAGAATCGCAGCAGGAAACACAAGAGACAAATAAGCTAGTGATTCTTGTAGAAATTTATAGTTTATATTCTTTGCATTCCTGTGGATGGTTTGAGCCATTATGCCCTAATGGTCACTATAATGTCACAATTTAATCATTTCAATAATCTGTCATAAAGTTGAAAAATAGTTGCTTTTCTAGAAGGCGCATGTTATCTCCAGGTAGTCACTAGCTCTATTCCACGGAGGATAATAACTGAATTGTACAGATACCTCTCTTTAGATTTTTGTTGGTGATGAACTGTGATCAAGTTAAGTGTCACAGCAGGAATAACCCAAAGGTAAGTCAATACAGTAGAAAAACTCTCAACAGTTAAGTAAATAGTAGTGGCATGTGTCAGTTAGGTAGATGATTGAGAGCAGATTTGTAGACACAATGTGAGCGTAGTATACATGAGTTCAGGCAATGCAGTCTAGGGAAACATTGTGGGATGGGAAGTGAGAGGATCTTAATTTCTGGAGAGTGTTTATGTAAGAATGAGAACACAGTTCTTTAGTAAATAAACCTGAAAAGTGATGTAAATTTCCATTGTGCTTTATTAAGAAAGTTGTGGGAGGTCCTCCCCATTAGTGCAGCAGGTTAAAGCACTGCGCTGTGGAGCTGTAGGCAGCGGAGACGCGAGTTCAACACTGACTGGGGAGATTCCCACATGGTGCGGCAGACCTCTCCTGTCTCGCAGTCTGTTCCCCTCAGCAGTGCATTTCCATCCATCTGCCTGTTCTGCTCCCCACTCTGTCTCTGGTGTACCCTCTCATAGCCCCATGCCTCTGGCCTGCACCCCAGCTTGTATGCATACAATTTAAAAAAATTAAAAATTAAAGTGGTGGGAAACTGGGTCCTTTTTTTAAAAATATGTAAAGCTGTGCTTATTTATCAAATTATCCCATTGTTCTATTGAAATTATTTCCCTAATAATTGTAATATACTGCACGAATATGTCCAAGCTTTTCTGGTTCCTTTTCCATTGGCATATTGGTAATACTATTCACTGAAATTGGGGGCTTCAGTTTGTATTAATATGAGAAAATAGAAGTAACTTATTCATCCTGAAATGAATTACCTTTTAATTTGTCCTTCTTATGTCTTTAATGTAACAGATGAACTCTTTGGACTTGAAATATGCCTTTTCACTGACTCTTATTGGTAAACTTTTCATCACCAACAATATGGCACTTCCTCTTATGAGCCTTGCTAAAGCCCAATGAATCAGTCATTCCACAGCAATTCTGTACATAATTCTCTCATATGGGGCATTTATTTCCAACAAGTTGGTCACATTAAGAGTTGTGATACCAGTACAGTTCTGAATTAATGTGAAGAAGATAGATACATGAATCTTTACTGCATCCTGGGACTGAAAATTGCACACCCCAAACTTAATTTATAGGGTTAGACCTTTTCTCCAATTCTGTAGACTCCTGTGCAGGGAAAGTATCTTTTACATCACCTTTTCATTTCATTCTTCCTTTTATGACACGTGTTGTAGTAGTAACAATATATATGGCAAATGCCAACAGAGGCAGAAAAGAAGAGCTTTTGACATTTCTCTTTGGTAATTCCATCTTATTTTCAGATTTTATTCTGTGGGATCTAGTTTTTTAATTTCAGATAACACCTAGACATATGGCACTAAAAATATTCCCAATATCTTGGAACCAAATATCAAATTAAATCCATTTTGTCTAGCAAACACATATAAAAATTTGAGTGTGTATTCACACAAAACCTTCATAACTAGTTGGAAAAATGTAGAGATGTGTCATATGAGCAAATAATTATACACAGTTGATTTATGTCATATAAAAAGTTATCGAAAATTCTTCAGATTAGAAGAGAATGCAGAAGGCTGCCAGTGATCCTATGCTTAGACAAGAAAGTGAAGATGTTGGAGAAGTTATTTATCTCTTGGAAAGGGTTGTCACTTGGAAGACAGGAGGAAGTAAATTAGTCTCAGTATCCCCCATTTTAAATCTGCTTACAATTTACCTTAGTGTGTTGTGTGGAAATAATTTTTGAAAGACATAAATAACAATAATAAAAAAAAAGAAGACTCACCAAAAAATAATAATAATAATTTTTGAAAGCATTTGTACTGGGAATATAGTAGTTTTTTAAATAAATCTTTGTGAAATGAAGGAATTAATCAATCTAAGCCAGAAAGACAATTGAAAAACTTAATGTAGGGGCCTCCCTGGTGGCGCAGCGGTTGAGCGCTGAGCTGTGGAGCTGTCGGGGGTGCGCAATGCGGGTTCCACGACCAGCCGGGGAGGGTCCCACATGGTGCGGCAGACCTCTCCTGCCTCGCCCGCTGCTCCCCTCAGCAGTGTGTTTCTGATATGCCTGTTCTGCTCCCCGCTCTGTCTCTGGTGAGCCCTCTCGCTGCCCCCCGCCTCTGGCCCTTACCCCAGCTTGAACAAAAAAAACAAACAACAACAACAAAAAACTTAACGTATGTTATTCTTTCTTTATATCAAGAAGGTAAACAATTCTTATTATTTTTCACTTTGGAGGGAGAGAGCTTTATAAATTACAGAGCTGTTGACCTAAGACCAATTAGAAGAAAAATTATGGAGCTTCTGTCAGTAACACTGTGACAACAAATGCCAATCTGTTTAACAGATTAAAAAAATCTGAATTAAATAAAACAAATATTAATATCTCCATTACTTGACACTGAGGGCTTAGTTCTGTCAGGTTCATGGTCTTGCTGATTAAAATCATGTGCTGAAATAGTTGAGATAATTATATTATCCAAATCTGGCACTTATTCTCAAACAAGAAAAACAAGGCACATATGCTAGGCAATGTGCTAAAAATCCAAGGTTTTGTGGTTAAGTTTTGCATTTTAAGTATATACTACATATTTTCATATACCACATATGCTACAAAATTTATCAGTAGACCCATAAGTGAATGGAATGTTTGGCATTCTCTAGAGAATTCAGATATGTCTTAAAATTCAAATTCTTAAGAAGTCATCTCTGAGAGATAGGAAATTTCCTACCAAATGTTATGTAATAGTAACCTCTCCTGGTGTGATTGGTATTATTGTTTATGTGATGTCACAAAAGATATCATATAAATCTTGAAAAGATGTCACTTAAGAAAATTTTTATCCTACCTTTGGTAAACAATTTTTTTTTTGAGGGTGCTGAAAACTTAGTATTTACTTTAGGAAAATCCTGAAAAGAAAAGAGGACAATATTGGAGAATTAATTTTATCATTTTAAGGATCTCTTTCATGTATTTATTTTAAAGACAAAATTTATTTTAACAATAATATGTGAGTATTGAGCTCCTGCTAATACCCTCATATGTTGTGCTTCAAAATTTTAAATTACTATTAAATAAAATGTTTTTCATGAAAGAAATCCAAACTTTTATTTTTCCATCTCTTTATATACCAGGTCCTTCTAAATAGCTTTCTTTGACACCTAATTTCTTTCTCTAAACTCCTGGCATTTTGCTAAACTCTGTTGCATTTTCTGACACTTTTTTGTTTTTTCCTGAATAGCCTATTATGAATCTCCAGATTCACATTTATTTCCTTACATAAATCTGAAATGGAAAGTGTGGGCATTTCAATTCTGAAGCCAAATTTCTATAATAGACCACCAAACTAAATGTATTTCACTGGTGACTAATTACAAGGACCTTTGTCTCTCAACTCTTCCTTCCTTCCTTCCCAACACATGGTTTACCAGATTTACTCATTGTGTCCTGCACTGTTAAATCTAGGATGCATTTACACATGGAAACACATATGGAAAAGGCGTTTCAAAGAGAAACTTAAAAAGATACTATATATACACACATACATATATATCTCCTGCATCTGTATATACATATATATCAATATATGTTCTATGCAGTTGCACTAAAATTTACCTTGAAATAACAGATGATATACCTTATGCATGTTTACTCAAATGTATTACATCTTTCAAAAATTTTTGGTACATTACTTTTTTCTGTCCAAAATCTATTTCCCTTCTTTTAGTTTCAGGCACAGTCCTGATAATTTCCTACAAGAAGAGGCACAGGGTCTAAGATGCCCTATCAGTAACCTGGGTACTTGGCATACACTATGTAGGTGCAGTCACTATATATACATATCTTCTGAGATAAAAACACTAAGGACCATTTTCAGGAGACAACTTTGCCATCTCATGAACAATCAAACATAGAATGAAACCACAAAAAAGTGGAACTGAGCGAGAGAAGATGCCAAGACTTGCTGACGGCCTTAAAATCTCTGGCTTTAGTTTTAATTGAAAACTGTCCATGAACTTTGCAGTTATGTAAGCCAAGTAATTAGTTTTGTGTTCTTTAAATAGATTTCTGTTATGTCACTGTCACTCACAGCTCATTTTAATAACCAAGAATACTCTAGTTGATGATATTATAATAGCAAAACCCACAAAATAATAGAAATACTACTCCCTACTACTATAACTGATCCTAGTCAATAAAATGTGAAATAATGTAGCTAGCACTCTGACATCTAAAGGAATAGAACAGCATCTAAAGTGAATGAGACTATATAATGTTTTTAGTACCTTGGACCATTAAAATCTAAATAAAAACTCAATGTAATCTGTAAACAACATGCTATGGCTTATAACGAGTCAGCAATGGGTAATTTATCTTCAGATGTAGAACAGGTTCTACTTTCTTTTATTACCTCTGAGAAAGCAGATATGGGATGAGGTAGTAGGTAATGGAACCTAGGCAAAAATTCACATTAGAGGTTCACTTTGTGTAAACCTATATGTTCCTTGAAATCAAATAAGGAAATGTAAACCTTATCTCAGAATGTTTTTCATAGAGGCAAGTGAACAGACATAGATTGTTGAGCCTCTAAGGACTCAGGACCTGGTATGGTGAGGTACAGTAAATAAAGGGGAGTGGAAGGGGAGGGCTGTGAGCCAGTTCAAGCAGCACCTTATTACTCTTTGTAAACAGTTTTTATACGTTTTCCCAAAACAATATCCTATCTGACTACGTGCTATGTCTCCGGCACAGCTGTGCCTAATCTCCTTCTTAGTGTTTATCTGCCCAGCTAGTTTTTACAAAATACACTTCAAGAGACAGGGAGAGACTTCCAAGGGCACACAACACCAGCAGGCTATTCCAGGGAGGGGCTTTCCACCTCCTTTTTACGTGAGCATTCTCGGCATAGGTCAAGCCTATGGCAAGCATCCTTGGGTCACCTTCCTTATCCCTCAGTCTGTATTCTGCAATAGGTTTTTACCAGAAGAGATTTGGTTTTGAAAATGTTAGCTTTTCCTTCTCTCCTCTTTACACACATAAACTCAGCTGAACGTGTGGAGATGTATGAGTGTCTTGTTTAGTCCTATAGACAGAATAATGCTTAGCATGTTTGTCAACATGTATGTGTAATGTGTGACCTAAATTACTGTTTCATATTCCTCTGACCTTGCAAGATATAAAACCATACTAATGTTGAAAATAGCACTGAAATAATACTTTATTTGTCTGCAGAGAGCTTCTATGTGCATTACTTCACTTATCTACAAATATATCACAACTGGTTAAACCCCCTCCACCCATTTCTCCATATTCATTTTTCTTATATAATGTGGCTAATAATGTCTCATCTTGCATCAATTCCTTTTGAGCAATATTGATAGGAATTTATTTAATGCCAGAAACTGTATATTGGGAGGGTGTGATGATGATAAGGATAATTTTGATCATGAGAATCATAAAGATAGTAATGCTAATTATAGCATTTATTCAAAGTCTTTCCTTGTACTATGTTCTCATAGATACTGGGGTCTATTTCAGAGTTTTCCAGTTTGTTTACTGTAGCTCTTTTCCGTTTCAATGCCAATGATGTGTTACAAATAAAGGTTTTGCAATATGTGTGATACCTGATAAAAATATTTCTGTTCAGTATTATTTTTTAAAATTTCCTTGGGGGGCCTCCCCGGTGGTGCAGCGGTTAAGTGCTGCGCTGTGGAGCTGTCGGCAGTGGCGACGCAAGTTCGACGCCCGGCCAGGGAGAATCCCACATGGCACGGCAGACCTCTCCTGCCTCGCCCGCTGCTCCCCTCAGCAGTGTATTTCTGATCTGCCTGTTCTGCTCCCCGCTCTGGCTCTGGTGAACCCTCTCGCTGCCCCATGCCTCTGGCCTGTACCCCAGCTTGTATGTATAAATAAAAAATAAATCTTTAAAAAAAAAATTCCTTGGGGATTCCCCTCAAACTCCTCTTTTTCCTTTCCCAGAAGCTAAACTCTATTAAGATTCTTTGAGAAATATTTTAATATTTACTTACTGATTTTAGAACAATTAAGATTTCAATGATACTAAACCTTCCTGATCAAGAATATGATATAGTTTACTTGGTTGACTGTGTTTTTTTTTCTCCAATAAGATTTTCTGCGTATAGATCCTGCATCTTTATTATTAAATTCACTCATATGCATTTTATAATTTTTGAGGCAAGCATGAATGGAAATATTTCTTCTCTTCCTTCTTTTGCTAGGTGTGCATTGCTAAAATAGAAACAATATTAAGTTAACTACTTTTTGTTTATCGAATTTTCAGGCACTTTAATTTCTTGTCTATCATACCAGTTAGTTTTTTAGCATGAGTTCTTTCTTTTTGTTTATATAAACATCAAATCATCTAGAAGTCTTATTTGTAATATTTTGTTTTTATAAATTACTTTATTGCATGCTTACATTGTTAGAAACTCTGTGCCAATATTAGGTAATTGTGATGATGGGCATACTTGCACAGTTTCTAAATTGAAATAAAATGGTTTTAGTGTGTCTATGTATGATAATAATTGCTGATTTGTATAAGTCTTTATTATATCTAAGTAATTTTCTTTTATACCAATTCAATTATTTTTATTAGAAGTTCTGAAAGTTGTTATATATGTATTTATCATCTATTGGAATAGTCATTTTTATCCCTAAAGTTGTTGACATACTGAACTCTATTGACAGATTATGATAACATTCCTTAAATTAACCCTACATGGTCATGGTGTAGTAGTTTTTTGATATAGTAATAGTTTCCTTTGGTTATCATTCATTTTAGAAGACTTGGCAGGAACCTATGGAAGCCTTACCAGGATCTCTTACGAGGAACACCTAGTCTCACCAAGCTCTGCAGGCTACTCTTATTTTTGCCAGTGTTGGTTTCAAGACCATTATATTTGGCTGTCGAAACTTATCCAGGATAAATGCAACTCTTCACCAGATCTGCACCTCCACTGAATTTCTTTATCTTTCTCTGAAGTGAGTCCTTAGAGGAAGCTGTAAATCCTACTAGATTTCCTTAATCCATTCACTCCACCATTTCCCTGGTTATCTATTTTATATCATCTCCTCTTACATCTACAACCCTCCCCCAATTAACCATCTAGCAAGTAAAGATTTGGTAATAGAAAGTAATTGCATTGAGGTCTCAATATTCCCAGAATTTCCTGCTCACAGATGTTTTAGTGTAATTTATAGGTAGCTTATGTTCAATTAGGATTATGAACAAAAGGATGTCTTGGGATATTTTTTAAGGTAATTGATGCAAGGGGAAAAAATTAGTCTCTCTTTTACTCCCATCATTTCAAATAAGCAGAATAATCTTTACAAGTTGGAACAAATAGCTTTGAAAGAAAATTGAAGAATTATTTGACAAAAAATAGCTAATACTTAAACACAGTACTTTATATGCATGAGCATTGTTCTAGCCACTTAGTTTGTGAATATCACTCCCACATACTAATCACTTCTCTTTTGAGCATTTTCTAGGAATCACATGTGGACAATATAAATTTTGCTTCCAAAATTCTGAAATGGATCAAAACCATGTATTAATTAAACCAATCCAAGGCTGCCTGGTCCCTAAATCCCACATTGACTTCTATTCATATTCAATATGGCTAACTCCATAAGGTGACATATTAGAGATTCTGCAGTGAGATTAAATGACATTAAGATACTCAAAGATGCCAGTGTCAAGATGCTAGTATTTCAATGCAAATTTCCATGAACTGCTCAAAAAGAAATTGAAGTCTAACTCTATAACCTACTTTCATAGTCAAGAAAATCAAGTTCCCTGACTTTTATCAAAGCTTGAAGAAATAGAGTGTGAAATTCATCCTTTCCAACTTCTTCAGTTCAATCCCAACTGGAATGATTCTCCATGCTTGGGCAGACTTGAATTCCTTCAGCAGCTCCATCATGCACTGCTAGTCTCCAAAACCAATCTCATTCTTTTAATGGTCTGATCAGTTGTGTTAGTTCAACCACATTTTGTAGGACCTCACATTTAAATGAGTTCAGAATTAATAAGTAAAAAATGTTTATATTCTTCAAATTAGGATAGCATTTCAACCCTCACTTCTAAAAGCAGTTAATCCAGAAAAAAATAGTTCCAAGAATCCAGTATTTATGCTGCCACAGACCAAAGAAGAAGCTCCTTTTGAATGAAGGAGAAACTTTTCTTGGTTGTAGCCTTGCCAGGATGCCACTCAGCTGTCCCAGGTGTTCTCAACTATGACGTATGAATTTAAACTCAATTGGGAGAACTCTTCCAGTGAGAAGTTAATTTTGGTACTCTGCAATCACATTTCTGAGGGGATAATCCGTTTAGGCACCGGCCTCCTGTCTGGGAGAGTGACACTTAGCCTGCTTACAAAGTTTAGAAGTTTGCAAAGGTGGCAGCTCAGGCACCAGGTGCACGATCTCGTATAAATATGCATTTTCAGTCTTGTGCCATCATGGTTGTTTCCAGTCTCTCTTGCCAAGAAACCTGCCTTCTATTGAAGTTAACTCCTTCAACCTGGAGTTAACCATGATAATGCAACTGTGAAACTATGAGGTAAGGTTGATTTTAAGTTTGTGGACAATCTCCATGATTTCCCTTCTGCAGTTACTTTCTTGGCCCTATATGTAGAATGGAACTTGGCGCATCTGGTCCAAAGATTTCTGGCAATAACAATGTGAAGTTAAAACCTCATTAGAGCTCAGAGGCATATGTAGGACTTCACTGCCTGAAAATTTAAAAGCAGCAGATATACTTTTGTCCACTGATCTCAGAAGCCTGTTAAAACTCTCTTTCTTGCAATGGAAATTTTGCCTCAGCCATATCGCCTCAGAAAAGCTGCAGCTGCACAGGGGGCTGCAGCTTCCTGAATCTGGAGCATTGTCAGGCCTATGGCTGTGGAGCTTTGGGTCTTTGTCAGACTCTGCACATCTAGGAGAGCTGAGTGAGCCCAGCCTGCTTCATCCAGGAGCCCATAGTCTGACCCCACTTTAAATCTTCCCTTACTGTTCCCTCGTCATTGACATCCTCCTTGAAAACCCTTTCTAATACCTGCAGGTAAAGATAGCCAGATACTTTTGTACAAAAAGGACTGCACGCTATGATCATCTATCACAGCCAAGATATCATGAAGTTAGAATAAGTCAGAATACAAAAAACTCGACCTAAAACTGGCCTCTAAAATCACCAAGGTCAGAACTCCAAGGCCCAAACCACACATCCCCCAAATTCATATCTTTTGGTTTAAATTCATATTTCTAACTGATGCATTTTTGGGGGGCAGGAAAGGGGTCAATAAAGCCAAAAAGTTGCTATTTCTCCCTTCAACATAGTCTAATCTGAAGTGGTTGAGAGTAAAAGTTTAGGCTTCAAAATGGAGGTCAAAAAATTCCAGAGAGCGGTTTGGTAAATGTGGTTGAATGGTCAGCAGTGCTTCTGCCAATTCTGAATCTCAGAAATAGGTAGATTTATATCCCAATCATGGGGAACATGGAGGAATGGAGAAAAAATGTGTGCTTTTTGAGGACATAGTCATTTAGCAAAAGAGAAAAGTGTGAAACTACGTCACGCATGCAGTCCCTCTTCCCACAGGAACCAGTTATGTCATTCTACTCCCACTAAGGTAAAATGAATAAGGAGTGGCAGAGGGGCAGAATGGGCACAAGGAAAACATCTGTTCTTGCAGCCTGCAGTGGGAATAGGCATTCCCTTCCAGGCCAGGAAGTTCAATAACATGTTCAATGTCATATAATTCAAACAAAGGACCATGAATGTCTAGATACAAGATTTCTGTTGTATTTATGATGATCTGCTATCTTTGCCTGTCAGTAACTTAATAACTCAGTATTGTAGATTTATTGGAATACTTGATATCATTACTATGGTTGCGAAATTATATTTCAACTATGAGTTCAATACATTATAGCTTTTACTACTACTACTACAGTCATTATTGTTGCTTTTGTCATTAATATTACCACTAATGTTTAAACATCCAACCTAAGGGTAGCATTGGATGATTTGTGGAACGAAATATTATATTCAGGAATATTTCAATTAGTTTATGCAAGGTTATATTTGTAGGAAGACCTCCATTTGCCTCTAATTTCTGAAAATCTTTTCTGTCTAGCACAAGCAAATTCTTTGATTAATGTATGATAAAATATTAGAAACACTTTTAAGATAATGTATGCGAGGCACTATCACAGTTCCTGGCATGTGAAATATTTGTTCCTTTTCACTCTCACATCCTATTTTTTTACCAGCAAGCAAACTAATGAATTAAACTAATATATTTTTCAAAAACTGTTGCTTTGTAAACCCAGTCTAAGATTAAAAAAATGCAACGTATTTTAAGCATGGTGAAAATAGAGCAACATTTATAGGGTGCCTTCTTTTTTCCAGGAACATTATACACGTTCATTCCTATTTCTCTGTTGTTGACCTTCTTGATTATGTTTTGTTGCTTCTATTTCATGGAAAAGGTACTTCAGACCAAAAAAAGTTAATAATGTCTACTATTATATAATTCACATAAGGAAATCATGGATATCTGGTTAGAAGACTCCTGTTGCTTTCACAATAACTTGCTGTCTTTGCTCCGTCTTGTAGCGTTATTGAAATTATTGGGTGTTATTATTGTGGTTATGAGATTACACATCAAGTATGAAATTCTGTGCATCTACTTATATCTCAAGAAATGCCTTGCTAAGTAAGATGATTTCATTTCCTATAACACTATGCTGAACTTACTGGGAATTTTAAGTTGAAAGGCAGAATTATCTACTTAATTATTTTACCATGTGTTTTTATACATTTTATTGGCTAAGCAAGGTCAATTTATTGGGATTTAGGCAATATACTGGAGCTTCTTAAAATGATTAAAATTATTTGCAATTACAGTACTCCTTATTCTTGAGTTATTTTGAGACTAACCAATCCTAAAGTTTTCAGAAGTATACCAACATTAAATTTTTTAAAATATGATTACTATCAATATATTGACCTCAAAATACTAATGCTTAAGGCTTTCAAAAATATGTTCATAAATATCATTTTCATTTAAGTTCTATCATCCTATGGAATAAATTATTGTTATCTTTTCAGAGATGAAAAATGAAATTAAAAGGTGACAAGTGACACCCAAGGGTCATATTCTTAAGAAATGACATAGTTAAGGCTTAAGCCTAGTCTGTTTTGACTTCCAAAGTGTTTGTTTTATGACACAAGCTTCCTCTGTGTCACAGCAAATAAGGATCCAGTTCAGCAAAAATGAATTATCTGAACTCTCTTGATCAGATTTATATACAAGTAAGGTACATCCTCAATTAGCATGTTCCTCAAAGTTCTCCAGAAAGTTACATTGTTAAGTGGTAGTTCAATATTTGCATAAAGATTCACTAATGCATATTTTTAGTATTTATAGAAACTGACGATTCATTATTTCCATTTATTTGCATAAATTTAGTAGCATTAAATCATTAACATAACCAAAAAGCTGAGACATGTAATAGATTCTGATCAAGGACTAACCAAATGTATTGTCTAATTTCTGGAACTTTTCTTTCTAAGACTCTCCCATGGTAATGTGACTGTGGATTTTAGTGTAAATAAAAATTGCCCAAAATAACCCCCAAAATATAATAAAAGTCATATATATCATTTATGCTAGATAAAATGTTTTTTGGATTTTTTTTCTCATGTTTAGATTATCTTGCAGAAAATGAACAAATTCTGGAACACAAAATGCAAAATCAAAATGCATTTATATTTTTTAAAACTCAAATTTTCAGAGGAATTTCTCATTGGTGAATGACTTATTTATTAAATTTATAATAGGAGTTGGGTGCTTGGGTTCTAGCTCATCTCAGCAATCAGAAAGAAACTAATGAATCAGACATAGCACTTGGGTCCTAGTTGCCTGGTTTGTGAGAGTGCAAAGCAGAGTCAGTGGGTGCACTCGGATGTCTCTTGTATGATTTACACATGGAACACTGCTGTCATTGGTTAGTATCGCTAATTCACACTACAGAGAATCAGGAAGAATCATGAAGACTGTCATTCACCTCTCATTACTGACTGTTTAGGAAAAAAAATATGTATTTTTGCATATTTGTTCATTTTTGTACAGTGTTTAATTTCTCCTCTCAGGTATTGTCCCCATAAAATTACCACCACCAAGGCAACCACGAACCATCACCATAGACTATTGTGCTGTTCCTCCCATTTTGATCCCTTTCCCTCACCCTCTCCCCTGCTTATAGTTTACCTGCTAGTTTTGTCTTCTTTTTTTCTGATCCCTTTTATGGTTTCCCTGTGTTCCTTCTATAAGTGAAACAATCCAGTATTTTTATTTTTCTGTCTGACTCGTTTCACTGAGCATAATACCTTCCATTTCCATCCATGTTGCTGTGAATGGTATAAGTTTATCTTTTTTGATTGACAAGTAGCATTCCATTGTATACATACCACATCTTGATCCAGATATCCATTTATGGACATTTAACTGGTTTCAATATTTTAGTTATTATAAATAGTACTGCAATGAACATAGGAGTGCAAGTTTCCTTTTTAATTAATGTTTTTGTGTCCTTTGGGTAGATCCCAAGATGGAGAATTGCTGGGTCATATGGTAGATCTGTTTTTAGTATTTTGAGAATCCTCCACAAAGCTTTCCATAGTGGTTGGATCAATTTGCATTCCCACCAGCAGTGTAAAAGAGTTCCTTTTTCTCCACATCCTCACTAGCATTTGTTGTGGTTAGTTGTTTTTTTTTGTTTGTTTGTTTTTTTAAATTGTGGCCCATTCTTACTGGTGTGAGATGGTATCTCATTGTGGTTTTGATTTACATTTCCCTGATTATAAGTGATGTTGACCATTTTTTCATGTGCCTCTTGGCTATCTCCAGTTCCTCTTTGGAGTGTCTTTTTAGCTCTTTTACCTACTTTTTGACGGGATTATTTTTGTTGTTTTCCTTGAATTCTCTAAGCTCTTTGTAGGTCTTTGATAACAGTCCCTAATCAGTTGTATGGAGAGTAAATATTTTCTCCCAACCTGTAGGTGTCTCTTCATCTCGGTTATGTCTCTTTTGCTGTATAGAAGCTTTTTAGTTTGATGTAGACCCAGCTGTTTACCTTTTCCTTCATTTTCTTTGCTTTGGAGGATGAGTCTTTAAAGATGTTTCTGAGATTATGTCATGATGAGTTTTGCCTGTGTTTTCTTCTGTATATTGTATGGTTTCAGGTCTTACATTCAGGCCTTTTATCCATTTTGAGTTGATCTTTGTGTGTGGTATTGTTACAGTGCATATTCTTTGCTCCGCTGTCATAGATTAGTTGTCCATATGTGTGTGTGTGTCTTTATGTCGGGCTTTCAACTCAGTTCCATTGGTCTGTGTGCATTACTGACTTTTTTTTTAAATATCATATACTGAAAATTCCCCAAGAAAAATACAGTTCCAGGAGTCCTAATTGATTATGTATGTGTATATATAGATACACAATTAATTTGCGTAAGAGATTTATCTTCTATAAAAATAATTGGAAATAACAATTAAGGTAAAAATATCATATAATATTTATTTTGGCATTGTGACTATCAACAAACATCTCCTTATTTGCCTAGCAGATGGGTCATTATTTTCTCCTCAGTGTTGCCTCTTCTCACTCAGCCTTATTCAGCATATCTTTCTCCACCTCTCTGGAGACAGGTTATATACCTGACCTGCATTAGAAATGTTAGCAAGTGAAATGAGATTTTCCCTAAGTCCCCTAACAGTGTTCTTTGGAATATATTTGAAAGCTTATTCTTTAATACAGTAATATTCTTTTCTCTACACTTTTATTACTTTACAATTGAATTCAATCCCCATTGTCAGCACAGAGGACCACAGTGAAACAGTATCTGTCTACCACATGAAGAAACTTGTATACACACATACACACACACACACACATTTTCTATATTCTGTCAAGGAGTTCACTTGACAAACAGAGGAAGAAGGAATTGCTAGACCCAGGCCTAGACTTTTGTTAGAATTATACCTTAGTTGCATCCACGCTACTATTAGTAGAGTTCAGTTTATAAATTATCTACCCATCATTAATTAAAGATTTTCCTTGTCTAGAATAGCCTCCATTTCCAGTCCATCTTTCCTTCCACTTTCCAATCCATTTTTCAAGTCCAATCTATCTTTAGCTTGTAACTGAAGTTCTTTACAACCCATGAGACCATTCTAATAGAACAATCCAGACACAGACATGACTTTCTTTACTAAACTTACAGTGCTTCTAGTTATTATCAAGGTTGATCAGTTGCCAGTGCACCAGGCATAATTTTATGTATCTGTGGAGTCCTCTTTCAAATACTGTTCCATTTCATTTTAATTTGAATAAATTGGAGCTTATTGATTTTTCTTATGTATATTTGTCTTTGTATTAGATTCACTGCTATGAGCCAACTGTCATGTCATGAGTAATAGCTCCATAAAGGTGTTTTCTAAAGTTTCATGTGGTAATGAACTTTACATTTTCACTAGGGCAGCAAAGGGGAAGGGAACGATGAAAATATTAATAATGTAGGAAAAGAGACCAAGGAAAAGATATAAATATGCTGTAGATGAGATTCAAAGCTTCATGTCAGGGCGGCACTCACGATAGTAGAGCACAGAGCTGAGGCTGAATGAAGGAGAAGGAGTCAGTAATGGGTCCCAGAGAGACAATATTTGAACCACAGTGAAAATCTAGCAGGGTAATAGGGAGACACGTAAACTAATAGTTCTGGAAGTCTGGCCTGACCAAAAGAGTTTCTGTCCCCAAAGACTGTAATGATGGGAACAGATATGTAAAACATTGATATTTAGAAGAAATTTCTGTTTGTCCACTTAAACACTTGATTTCATTTGGGGGATTTTGTTTTTTTCCTGACTTTTCTTTTCCTTATGTTAAGACCATTTGCAAAAATGGAGATTGCTCTCTGCTTAATATGTATTTCCTAGATACACTGAATACTGCAGACTCAGACCTATCAAGTAGAATTTTTCTGAGACAACTAATCTGGGTTTTTAACACAGGAATGTATGTACTTGGAGGTTTATATTTCCATATAATTATGCCTTATTTAAAAACCTAATAGTGAAATCCTTGAGATCAGCAATTAGCTTTATCCATTTGTTATGAACTAAATATTTGATTCCCTCTAAAATTCATATGCTGAAACCGTAATCCTAATTTTGTGGTATTTGGAAATGGGCTTTTAGGAGGTGATTAGGTCATGTAGGTGGAGCCATCCTGAGTGGGATGAGTGCCCTTTTAGGGATAGGTCAGAGAGCTAGATAGGTCTTTCTTTGCCATGTGAGAATATAATGAGAAGTTAGCATAAGCAACCCAGAAAAGTGTCCTTGCCACAACCTGATCATGCTGGCACCTTGATCTCTGACTTCCAGATTCCTGAACGGTAAGGTCTAAATTTCTATTGTTGGTAAACTACACTTAATGGCATTTTGTTACAGCAGCTTGAGTAATTAAGATGTCATCTGATGTATTTCACTAAAACCTATTGTGATTTTTTATCATATGATAGATATTCAATTAATATACACCAATTAACTTGCTCTTAATGCTACATGCTTAAAATTTTAAGTATTATTAGTATTTGAATATCTTTTCCTAAATGATGTAACTCAGTTCAATTAATATAAAAATCATTAAAAACTGAAGTCACATAATTAATTTATCATGAGAGCAATGAAAATTCAGGTGGGTGGAACTGATAATACCCAACGACTTCTTTTTCACCATTATTTCACAGTTTTGAGCTGAGTGTGGAGTTGTCTTTGAAAACATTTGTCTTCTCATTTAGATGAGCTCTGTGACATGCCGAGAAAGATGAAAAACAATCTCTGTGTGAAGTCACATTGAAGGATTAGTTCTAAATTTACCAGCCACTAATTCCTTTGAGTGATCATATTTGTTCTTTGATTACACATAACCTTACTGATTTCAAAGCAAAATAGCAGGAGGGGATGAAAATGTGTGCATCACACAACAGCCTCAGGTGGTGCCTTTGGCAATGAAGAGCTGATATTCCATTTCCAAGCCCCAAAATATGAGATATAACTAGACTTTGTGCAAGCCTGATACAATAACAACTGTCCGTGGCAATACTGGGCTAAACACCAAGTAAAAGTCAGTATGTTTAGTGTGTCCTGGGGCCAATGCAGCCCAGACAAGGAGTACAAAGGGATACAATAGGAGCTCCCTGATAGACGCTTTCCTTGGGGATGGTTTAGTGTGTGGCACAGGAAATGCCATGGCAGCAATACCTCTGAACTATGGAAAAGCTTTTGCCAAGGTGGGAGTGACTCTTCCTTCAAAAAAGTGACAAAAACTCTTGCCTATTATTGATTGAAAAAAAAGGAATTATATTCCCACAGAATGGCTAAAAATAGACACAGAGCCATCTGGTAAAAGAAAGTTACAGAGCATACAAAAACTCAAGAATGTCTCCCCTAGGAATTAACAGATAAAGATCAAATAGTGTCATGTTGAGAAAATACCTAAACATATATTAAATCATTTTATTCTATAAATATGTAATTATTCATTTTTTTATTTTATGCTAGCTTATATTTATTGAATGATTGCTGAATACATCAAGTGCTCCATTGGATATTTCACAATATCGGTCTTCAGGCTCAGTGAAAATCAAAGGAAATATGTACAGTTATCAAACCCATTTTTTTATTATGGTGAATGGGACTTAGAAAAGTTAAGTAAATGACTCAAATCATACAACTAGTAATTTCATGACTGAGACTTGAAGCCATTTCTGACTGATTCCAATTCCCATGTTCATAATTTACTAAGCTGGATCATCCCTGAAGCAAGAAGCATCAGATATTTAACACGGGCCATTATGGTCTGCAGCAGAAGCCTGCTCTGCTGAGAGAATTCAGATAGGACAATATTTGTTTCTTAATATTGTAACCTGGAGAACTCTTTCAGGAAGCAGAGGTCATTGTATATCCCTCTCACATTAAATGTGCACACATGTGTATGTGTGTGTGTGTCCACTTACATGCATGGATAAAATACACACACACACACATATAAAAGACCATAAATGTGGTCTTGATTAAGCATACTCAAAGTGTGCCTCAATTTAGGGTAAGTTGTTCTTAAAAAAAATTGCAATTTTTATAGATTCCTGAGTTAAAAGAGACTTAATCTGGTAGGTACTTTATTGTATATATTACATATATAACAAATACAAATACATGTTTTCATAAGGATACTGATAAATAATTTAATGTGTAATCTCGATTGGTCATGGGATGCTTAATGTCTTTGTTGAAGGCTGAAAAATTGGCTCCCCAAAGATAGCAGCCCGGGATCTGTAAATATGAACTTATAAGGTAAATTCTATGTAGATGTGATTATATTTAGCATCTTGGAAAGATTATCTTGGGTTATCTACGTATACCCTAAATGACATAGTATTTATTCTTATAAAAAGGAAGCAGAGGTAGCTTTGACACATAGAGAAGACAATGACAAGATGTAACAAAAAGAGGCCTGGAGATGCTGGTCTTAAAGATTGGCTTGGTTTTGCCACAAGCCTAGCAGTCACCAAAAGCTAGAAGATTCTAGAAATGATTTTTTCCCCCTAGAGGCTCTGGAAAGAGGGACATAGCTGGTACCTTGATTTGGCCTGTGATATGAACCTCAGACTTTTGGTATACAATGAGAGAATAAATTTCTTTTGTATAAAGTTACCAAATTTGTGGTAATTTTTATAGTAACCGAACCAGACAGCTATATTTCTATTGTTTTGCTTTTAATATTTAGATATACAACCTACATGAAATTTTTATTTCTTAGGAAATATAATTAAAAATTCATTTATTTTCTATTCAGTATCATTTGCAAAGGATCAGTTTTACTTTATGCATTGCTATAAAGCTACTACATCAGAATTAAATATTCCTCTGTGTTAGGAAAATTCTCTGAACTTTCTTTTTTGATTAGTTGGAATGTTTATCTCTCCATATGCCAATCTAACTTAAACTTCTTTATTTTTATAGCAATTTTTATATTCAACAGCTTTGTTATTTCCTCTAGCTTTGTTATTTGCCTTCAATGTCTTTTCTATTTCTGAATACAATTTAGAATAAGGTTATAAATTTCTATCAAAATATCCTGTAAGTATGGAAATTCATAAAATCAATTGATTAATTTGGAAAGACTTAAAATCTACCATATTGAATCTTTAAAACCATAAGAACATATATCCTTGAATTATTTAGGCCTTATTTAAATTGCTTCTAAATCCTTTTAAGTTTGTGGCTTTTATTGAAACAGAGAAATACAATTAATTTTAGAGATGATTTGTATCTAGCAACCATACTTTACTGTGACTTTAATTTTACTAAGTTGACTATAAAAAATGAGGGATTCTTTTTTTCTAATGATGAGAAGTATTGATCCTGTCATCCTTGATTTTTTCTGAACTTCCTCAACTCATATCTTTACAGACGTAACTACTAAGTTTAATTCAGTTTGCCAGGTTTTTGGAGTTTCTAAAACTAAAACAGGCAAATAATAACTAACCAAGTGGCTAAGATATTAAGAATGAATCCTGCTTTAGCTAAGAGTTTAGACAAAATTACTTCAAAATTATCTTCCAGGTTCACTACTCTATAATGTTATAACTTAATGTATGCCAATAATTTACTATTTAAATTAATTTGAAACTAATTTTAAAAAAATTCACAAGAGTGATTGCTTTCTTCAAATGTGTATGAAGTGTGTGCTGTTAATCTGAAAAACACTTTTAAGCCTTTTATTTTTTTTTAATTCAGCCAACATTGATTTACAACACTATATGATTTAGAGGATAAGATTACACCCTTCATGTGTATGTTAACACACACACCCACCATCCACCCAGCATTCTCCATCATAGTCCCTTGTATTCCCTCCTCTTCCTCTTTGTAGCCTTAATTCTACCGCCACATTTCTAGGATTTGTTATTGATTTGTATAAAGCAATTAAAGCAGGGAGGTCAGTGCCTGAAGAAATGAAAATTAAACAGCCAGCGGTAGCCAGGATCCAAGTAAACACTTGCCAGAGACAGTGAGGCCCAGGAGAGACAAGAAATGCTCTGCGAGGGGAAGGTAGTGCCCGACCCAACCTACAGGTAGGGGGATAAAGCAGAGTGGGGGGGGGCGGCAGATTCCCACCACAGCCTTCTCCTGGGGCTGTTAAAACTACACACTGGAAGGAGTGACTAGAAACTCCTGCCCGGGCCAGGGAACCATCACCCTGGAAGCACCTGCACAGTAAACCCAGAAAGGGTCAGAGTGAGTAGGCCCCCTGCACTCATTTGAGCCAGGAGTCTCCTGCCATTTCTCACAGTTGTTCTTCCCTGGCCTCTGCCCTCCTGCACCTCTTCCCAGATGTACTTTCATTCTGTCCCTAATAAATTTTACTTTAGACATGGATTTGAATTCTTTCAAAGCCATAGTCAAAAGACTGAGGAACTCTCAAACCCAGAATACCTAGGAACCCAGAAACCATTTGGATTTATCTGGCACTTTGTTTTGTTACCCTATATTTCAAAATAAGTAACACCGTCAGCATTTGTCTTTCTCCTTCCAACTTATTTCACTTATTTCACTGAACATAACCCCCTCCAGGTCCATCCCATTTGTCACAACTGATAAGAGTTTATCAATTTTTGTAACTGAGTAGCATTCTATTGTGTATATATATCTCAGCTTCTTAATTCATTTGTAAACCCTTTTTATATTTATATAAAGACACCATAAAGCTCTACAACTACTTTTCCTTTCTACTTGTCACTTATATTTCTCTTTCTAAATATATATCACTTGTTTTGCTATAAATAGTCTACCTTTGAGTCCAGTCAATATGGTATCTAATAATGGCTCTCTGGCATCAATCAGCAGTACACTTGCCTGAAGGATGTCGTCTCTATGTAAAGCATATTGTCTTTGTGGTGCATAAGAATCATGTGATATTAAAGCAAGCAGTCACTGCAATCATGGGCTATTAGGGGGAAATGTTTATGATTAAAATAAAAGATGATTGTTGTATTAATATTTCAGATGGCAGAATCTGTCTGAAGGAAAGTTATTTCTGGAAGGACTCTAGGACTCTGTCCTTTAGGCACATATGCTAGTCCTAAATTTATAACTAAAAGCCCAACTATCAATATATTTGTCCAACATGAAGCTGCATAACTTTTCCCACATATTACTGGATATTCCTTAAATAAAGAAGAAAGAAAATGGTTTTATATAATACTGTAATGGGGAACATGGAATCAGTCAAATAAATGCTTTTTCCATCTATATGCAAACAACATGCTAAATGCTATAGATTATAGACAGAAATATAGAATGCTCTGTGTTACCTCAAAGAACCTGTATTAGCATCTTTGTTGTGTTGATACTATTAATACACTTAGTCATTGATTATTATACTGGTTATGCTTTCTCTCAAAGAAAGACATAATTAGCTCTATGGATAGAATATGATGTTTTCAAGAAAAAAATGGCTTACAATGCATACATATATGCCATTAGTTCTGTCTGATAATCTAAACAAACATTTATTGTATTGAATGCAATTCATTGCCAAATTGGTGACACCTGAACTACTTCTGGGACCAGAGGGATTGATTGACACTGGGCTGGCTGTGAGTCTGAACACTGTTATATCCATATGGAGTTCTCCTAAATTCCAACATAAGCTAACGATAACACAATGTGAAGTCCTTGTGGTTAGGCTATAGTCTAATTCAATTTTATTAACTAACTAAATATAGAAAAGAAATATATCATGAAATGAAAAATACTTATATCAAAAAGTATCATCAAGGAGCACTAGGGAAACTTAACTTTTCTTACTAAGTAGCAAAAATGAACCTTGAATAGAGACCTGAGGGTTTTCTATGCCGTCCTCTTCTCCCTTGTGTTCATGTTGGACAAGTGAGATACAATGATTTTATGAGGATAATTATTTCTTTTATTTCTCACTATCAAATGAACTATAGCTATTTGCTTTGGTAGCTGTATCAAATAGAGGGAACTTAAATATATTAAGATGGGGCCAATATCCATACTATATCTATTTTATTTAAAAACTGGTATCATGTGACTTTTGCTACTAGCAAGGATAGAGTAACCGGGTCTGTATTGCCTCTCACTTGAAGCAACTTAGAAGTTGGATAAAATATATAAAGTAATAGTTTTCATGATTGTATATCAGGCAGCAAATTTCAGTGAGCTTCCAGTATGGTGAGACCTGGAACTGCTATAGTGTATGCATGGAGGAAGAGTCCAGGCTATCAAAACAGGTTGGGGAAATCATGAGGAAGCCAGTGGCCTCTTTACAGTGGGGGTATGGGGTTGGAAATTGAATTTACTCATTTATTGTGGAGCATATGGGTTCATAAGGCAGAGCGGTGAAGAGGAGAGATACATAGAAAGAGAATTCTGGTGATCTCTTAAAGGTCCTGGACTCCCACATCTTCAGCTGAGCACTGATCTATGCATGTCTGTGAAGGGAATGCCTGAGACTGGGTTAAAAAAAAAAAAAAGAAAAAATACTCCCCACCCCCAAGATAAAACGACACCAGGAACTCACATGTTCTAGGATCGAAAAATCTTAACACCTAATTTGTGGGACATTTGGTAGTAGATAATTCAGAATACTCAGTAATGGGACAAAATTAGCCCTAAAATAAATTCTACTAGTCTAACCAAACAAACAGTAAAAGCAGATTCTGAAATGACATAACTGTTTTTGAAGTAACAATTACATTGCAGAATAAATTCAAGAATATTTATAGATAAATCCAAAAATATACATATATACAAATAGAATATATATATATGCAGACACAAAATATCTATATTATAAAGTTCTCATGTGTCTATACATATATAGACATATATAGATTACTAATATTGCATGTTATAATACATTTTCAAGTGGATAATTACATTACATATCAGAAACTCTTAGAAGTGTAGTGCCTGTGAATTTTGCTTTATTATTATCTATTAATATTCTCACGATTGTGACAAAAAAGAGAAAGCCTAAATATGTGAATAATTATACTCCTATGAATTTACATCATGATAGATCACACAAAGGATTTATAGTACAAAATGTATTTTGGCAGAATTATGTTTTCATCTAGCACACAAATGAAAAAAACTCACTGAAGTAGATTATGTCATACACTGCCTTCATCACAGTTTATCACATTAAATAAATAATTTGCAGAATAAAGTCAATTAGTTCTGCAATATTTTCTGCATTCAACTTTAAAATGTTCTTGTTCTTATAGTTTTATAGCAATAAAGAAAATGAGTTTTTAACTAGTTTTATATGTGTACATATCAAATAATTTGAGATAACATGAAAATTTCTTTAAAGAAGTCCATACGGTAATTAACTTATAAATTTGCAGGTCTATTATTTTATGTGGAGAAGAAATTTTTGATGGATCCAAGTTGTATCTGGCACCATTTTAGCATTAACTTTGGACAAGAACTTTGAATTCAAAGTGCAAAAGACACTCTACAATCTGGGTGTCTCAGGGATATTTTTTCTTTTCCTCCCTTAAAATGCAGCTGTTCAGAGTCCCATTTACTTTGGTTGTCTGTGGTAGCTAATGTAAAAAAAAAAAAATACCTTGCCAGAAATTTCAGTTTGCAGGGATTAGAGATTTGGGTGATGTGGCTCTCCTATTTCAGTTACTAGTAGCAAGCTTCTTAGCTAATGTATTTCAAGAGTACAGTGTTAACACAAAGAAATACAGAATCAACTTGAATTCATTAGTTGCAAGGAAGTAAAAACAGTATTAGGCAAGTTAAATGAAGAAAAAAATGTTTTCTTAGGAATCTATGTAATGCAAAAGCTGAAAGACTGGCTTTGGAATTAAAAAAGAAATGAAAGCAGTTCCCACGTATCTATTCAGGGAGGAGGGCTTTCATCTCAGAATACCCCATCTGAACTGAAGGGACCCAACCATGTTCTGGTTATTGTGTTTTCATTTTAAAATTATGCCAGTATTTAGCAGCTTAAAACAAACATTTTATCACTTGTGGAGCTCACATCAGGGATCCAGACAGAATTCCACATGTTGAGATTTAACTGGAAAGATTCAACAACAGGTAGGGTGGCAATCTCAGTTGGCAAATGATGCTAGCTGTACAATGACACCTCAACTGGGTTTGCCAACTGAAGCACCTTTACAAGACTTCCCATTGGTCTGGACTTCCTCACAGCAAGGTGGCCTGAGTAGTCATAATTTTATATGGCCACTCAGTAATACCATAAAATAGTGCCCCAAGAGACAAAATGGAAGTTGCACTGTTTTTCAGGACCTCATCTTAGAAGTCATATAAAGTCACTCTGTCATATTTTTTCAGTTGAGTTAGTCACAGCCCATCCAGAGTCAAGAGGAAAAGTTACAGACTCGGGTGGCATCATTATCAATTAATTGCAGAAGACCTTGTGAGATGAGCGATGTTGTGTCATTTTTGAAAAACATGATCTACTAACACCACTTTTCGATTTATACACAAATACACATTTGATTTAATTGTACTCCTTAATGGCTTTATCTCTGAATGTCTGTCCAGGATCCCACTCTCTTTACCAAGAAGATGTTCCATGGAGAAGAGGATATTAAATTTAAAGAAGGTGATGCATTTGAAGGAGATGGAGGTTGCAGGAAATACTTACCATAGCTGTCACAGCAGCTGGTGATACAGAGGACAGTGATTCCATAAACTTTATAAGATTTCTTAAAGCTTTGAATTTCCTTATGTTTGTTATTATGTTCTGACAATTTCCCCAGAGGTATTTGAAGTAAAAACCTTAAAACCAAAAAGGCAGATGTTTGTCTTTAAGTATACCAAGATAATGTTGAGTTAAAGAAAGGATAAATCACTGAGGAGGAAAATGTGGGAGGAAAAGGAGACCAAAGAGAAAGGGTGTGTGTGTATTGTCAATAGAGGGGAGGGAGAAACAGCCTGGGTCCATGGGGACCACAATGGAAGAAGAGAGATTACAGGAGACTGGTTTTTGCCTTAGATATAGCCCTGAGGATTTTTCAAAATGAAATTCCTGGAAATGTAATAAGATGTTTTAAAGCAAGCCCAGTGTTAACTATGCCAGCTAAATCAAAAGTAGATCCAAAAATTTAAAAAAAAAGAAAATATCAACTATGACCAAGATCTCTTTGCAAAAGACAGTGTAATTCCTTGTCTTCAGATTGTTGATTTTATCTTTCTATGATCTCCTTTTCCCTGTTTTCTATATTCCTCATATTTTTGTTCTTGTCATTTTTTATTATCTGCTTTGCTTTTATATTAGTGAAGATTGTAAAAGGAAAAAAGTATTCAAGATCATGTAATTCATCATTTTCATTTTAACAAGGAAAAGGGAGGTAGTGTCATGCCCAGAGCCCATGTGGATTTTTTGATAGTTAGATTTGGTGGTGAATGTTGTTCTATAGACCCTTCATGCGTTTCCCAGAATATGGAATTATCTTTCCAATCTAGCTTGAGATTGATGCCCTGAGATAGAAAACTGTAAAATTCTCAAAATGTCTCTGTCAGTGTGTGCTTTCTGGAAAACTGGTGCCAGAATTAGGACAGGGAGCTTGCTGGGGGAAGTACCAATAAAAAAAATAAAAAAAAGGGGATAAAAAAGACAGGGAAAGAGGCTTTTGGTCACTGCCTTTCAGACATTATGAAAGAGAGGAAAAGAAGGAAGAGACTCTGATTGCAATGGAGTTCTGAGAAAATGTAGCCAGCTTAATGGAGTGCCTAGGGCAAAAGTTAACCAGTAGAGGAATCCTACCTTGGACAGGAAAATCTAGATTCTAGTATCACCAAGCACTGTTCAGTCGTGAGCTGAGAACAGTTTGGGGTGGGGAGGGGGATGAAAACACGACAGTGGACGCCATGTGTGGAGACTGTGGGGATTTGGTTCATTGGTTTCTCTTTTGAAGCAGATCTGAGTTGTACGAATCTTTGATGACTCATTTCTCATCTACATAACTTACTTATTTGAAATAGGTCTAGCAGTAAGATGTGTAAGAGTATTGGTTGCCTGCTGCTGTGTGACAAACATAGTGGCTTAATGTATGTCTTTTCAGTATAGATCATGTCATTATTCATTTTATCAAGTTTTATTTTTATGATCTGTCTTTGCCGTCTAAGCCATAAGCTCTATGCTAGCAAGAGGTCTTTTTCAGTTTTGTTCATTAATGTAACCCAAGTGTCTAGAAAAACAATGTCTGGTGGATAGAAGGTACTCAAAAAATTACTTTTAGAATGAATGAATTTCTTAAATCAGTGCTTTGTGGTAGATGTTATTATTATTACTTTCATCTTATAAAGAAATTGAGTCACAAAAGAGCTGAGTGACTTTCTCTTACTGTTCAACTAACTAAAAATTGATAGACCTAGAGTCAAGTGCAGATGGTATGACCACAAAATCTGATATTAAAAAACAAACAAGCAAACAAACATGCAATATTGCCTTGCACTGAAAGAAAGGAAAACTGGTATGAAAACTTGAAACTTTCATATTGCCTGTAAAGAAAAAGACAGCCCTTCTTAACAGTTTTGCTTCTCTATCCCAATACCATGTCTCTAGCGGTTTAAGTCCACCTTTGCAGAATTCTTAGAAAATTACAATACAGCAGCAAACAACTCCATCACTTGGATGCATATTTTGTATTTAAGTACTGTTAAATTTTCCACTCAAATAATATAAGCAAGAATTTTCTCTCAGAATTCTAATATATTTCCTTAGCATTTGAAAATCTTATTACTACAAAGGAAGCAAGGAACATTAATAAGGTTCCTTTTAGTGCATCTTCCCAAATGATTCCTTAGCAAGGAGAATGAGCAGATTTAAGTAAATGACTATTCACAGGTTCTCAAACACTTTATAGATCTCAATATTTGGTCTAGTTCATTATTCTTAATGGATTTTACTCTCTTTCACTAAAATACTCCTTTTTAGTTAAGTTTCATATCAAATCTGGGTCAAGATTATTTAAGCTTGACCTTGAAAGAAATCACAAAAATAAGATGATCACTGACATAATCTAATTAGGGAATTCATGAGCAAGTTGGTTGCTATTATGAAAACTTTCAATAAAAATGTTTCACAGCATAGTTTTCCTAATCCTTAAAAATCATGAAGAGTTGTAGGTTAGGGGGTAGAAGAGCCACTTAGGAGGGCCCGCTGATAGCTGTGTCCTCAAGGAAGCCTTGGCTTTAACCTAGTGCTCACTGTACATCAAGAACATTTATTTCTTTATTTTGTGATATGGTTGGGATTAGAAAATCTTAATGAAAAATAGTAATGAGAGGTATTGAAATGAAAATAAATTCAGACATTAATGGCCTATTTCTTCAATCATATTTGTGTTTTGCTACTGCCATTCAATTTTTAATTTGTACTTACAGACTTCCAATTTTTCTTCCATACTGTGATACAGTTTTACTTTGCCAGTTTGCATATTTATTCATTCAAAGATATTTATTGCCTACATATGTGCCAGCCATTGTGCTAGACAATGATTACATATTGGTGAATAAAACAGAAAAGATTACTGCTCTCTTGGAGCTAATGTTAATGGAGAGGGAAAGGATATAATAAATATGTAAGTAAGTGAATTTATCATTTAAAACAATGAAAGAAATAAGATAGTAGGAGTATAGACCATTATAGTCATGTGTGGTTTAGTAACACTTCCATCAGTACCATTATCAATACACGCATAAATGTCGGCATATATGATAGTGCCCACAGCAGGGCATAGTGTGTAGCCGAGTGTGTAGTAGGTTATACAATCTAGGTCTGTGTTATTGCACTCTATGACTAATCGCACTGCAATGAGACACCTCATGACATGTAGCTCAGTCTGCCTGAGTTTACCAGATCATATTAGGTAGGGCCACCTCAAAGGTCTGAATGATGGGAAGATCAGCCCTGTACAGAATTTAGGGTCATCCTACCAGAGATACTGAAACATTTGAGAAAGTGAACAAAGCAACATCTTTTCTTTTTAAGTATTAAAATGAAGTTAAAGTAATTCCTGCATTGTCTAAAATTGAAAAATGCTTTTTAAAGTAGAAGAAAACCAAGCACATATGCTCACTCCACTACGTTGTTTTAATTTCTGGGTTTTCCCATACCAACAGATTACAAAGTTCATATTACTCTTTGATAATTCTTCTTTTCATTCAGTCTCCTCCTCTTCTTATGCTACTTTTTATTCTTACGCATTTAGGACTTATCTAAGTTTAACCTTTATAATTTTTTTCACTAAAGCTATTCTTGGATATTTGATATTTGAACATTTTTTTTTCTTTTTGCTGTTGTGAATGAGGTCTGGTCTTTATATTTTCTTTTCATAATTTTAATTATATAGTCTAAATATTTCACTGTTGAAAAAAATTTTTAAACAGTGAGCAGTCTAAAAATGAAATAAAAATATTACCCAAAAGAAGATCTTTAGTTAATGTTTTCATAATCTTTCAGGCCTGTGTGTCTCTTTATAAGATAGTGTATTTTTGTTGATTGTAACTAATTAGTATATTTGGTAATTAATACTTACATAAAAGAAAACATTGAATATTTATAGATGGAGCTTGCATGTGCTAGTATGCCTAAGCACTAAAATTTTTATCAAAAGCTTCATTTTATCTATTGAAATAATGATCATATTTCCCCAATTTTTGAATGCCAGATTATGTTTACAGATTTTCTGAAATAGTAATGACCTTGAATTCTTAGGCTGGAGTTTATCTATTTGTAGTAGATTATTTCTTTTTAGTTGTGTAAGCATATATAGATACTTAACTAAATGTACTGCAATCACAAATTTCATATGCACTACATGTCAAATCACTGTCCCTCTTTGTTCCTGAAAAAAATCTCATGGCCAAACAACAACTCCTCTATTTTCACTTTTTTCATTCAAAGACAATTATTTCTTTAACTTTCCATATTTTACTCTATTCTAATATTCATGTATACAATATCGAAGATGTAATTTCATGCTTTTAGCTATTTTGATATTAAAGTTGCGTAAAGTTCAGTACTCCAAACAGTGGTATGCTGATAAATGTTTATCGACTGACTGAAAAGCTTTAATTTACAACATTTGCTTATTTCCATGGTGTATATACTCCTCCCATGCCCTTTTCAAGCTAACAGGGTGATATCCTTGAACATGTATTTGGGAAGCAATGCACACACCTGACTTTCATGGACTTGTAGGATCCAGATCCAGCATACTGCTGAAATTGATGGTGCAGGAATTAGTCATTGAGATGATTGAATATAAGAAAAGTCTTAAATCCTAATATCTATAAATGGAAAAGTTCTTATGCAATAGAGAGGCTTGCCCGTATTTCATATGAATAATTCAAGAAGCTTTTGAAGCCTTCCTCACTCGACACATTACACTAAAAAGTATGTGAACAGGAGCAGGTGATCTAGACATCAGTTTGAGCTTTACCACTGACCAGTAGTTTTGTAACTGAGCAAGCATGTGTGTTAAATGCATGTATTCTTAACTCCAAGTTTCTGTGACTGAGACACAAACAAATACACATTAACCTTTTCTCAGCTGTTCATAGAAATTGTAACTAATTTTTAAAATCATACCCAAGTTCCTAAGTCCTTTATCAAGCATTTTCTGAAATATTAAATTTTCATCCTCATTCATTTTTCCTTAATTCCCGACAATTCATTTTCTTTATTAAGCAATACCATATATGTATATGTATCACAAGAATTATTCATAGCTTTATATTTCCATTTCAGCTAGATATAAACCCTTAATGATTGAAACTATAAAGCACCCAAATATTTATCATATGCAACACTTACGGTAGTAATCCAATCAGTAAATGTTCACTAAATATTAAAATAGAATGTAATCTGATCATGAAAGAGCAAGAAAATTAAAAAAAGAAATATTTGTGCAATGATAAGTTAGACCTGTGTTGGTACTTTTGAATTTCAATTTTGCCATTATTAACTTCACTTCATAAATTCATGTTTATTGTTGATTAACATAAAATTCTCTGAAAAATTATTCTGTTACTCAAGAAAGGTATGCTCTGTCCTAAGAGCTCTACTAAGAACTTTCTTGTTTCATCTTGATAACACTAATAATAATGATCACCTTATCACTTATTTTTGAAACAAAGAAATTGTGTCTTAGGGATATTAAAATGTTCAGGGTTATAGAGCTTAAATGATATCTCCAGGAATCAAATCCAAGTGTGTCTGACTCTAATGTCCATGTCTTAAAATATTGCATAACAAGTGCTAAAATTATTTTTAGATGTTCAGATAGCAATTAAGAATATATTGCACTGTATGGAAAGATAAATGAAATGCTCTGGGCCTAAATAACACTAACGGTTGATCATACAGGAAATCATAAGACAGCTATTTGAATTTAACCTTACTCTAGAAAGAACTCTAATTCTAGCCAGCAAAGTTGAATCAGCCATTAATAATGCAAGGTGACATACAGAGAAAGACTCTCAGCCCATAAAAGTGATTCATTCACCCTCTTTCCGGAAACAACATTCCATTGAGGCAAACCAGTGCTGCAAGCTGCTACTGAAGACACTATCTGCACGAGCCAAAAATCACCGAGGTTCACTTTTATTATTTGATTGTGATTCTAAAGGGTACTTGGCAAATGTTGCAGGATGTTCTGTATAAGAAGGCAAATGGTAATAATTGAGGAAAATTGGGTATTGTACATGAATGGACTTCTGAAGGATCCCTGGCATTAATAGTCCTTTTATTTCCTTTCATAAGTTTTAATGGAGGTTAGTACTAAAACAATTTTTTGGAACAAAGGTTGTGTTGCTTTAAATTCTAACTGAAAATACCTGGAGGGAAGAAATAAATATTATATGTAGTAAGTATTACAATATATAAAAATAAATTTTCTAATATATAATATATAAAATGAATATTATATGTATATACACACATACATACATATATAATAAAGGCTAAAAACCTCTAGGATTATACTAACGTGTGTTTCCTTTTCATAAACAAAGATTTTTATTCTATATAAGATTAACTGAGGTTAATTGCGCTCCGATTTTTTATAAATTTTGAACAGAAAGAATGGTGTTAAGTTTGCATTTGTAAATTGCTCAATCTGCCTGCACATATTAGTCATTTGTTAAATAAATACTATTTGACTGTGAATGCATGTATGTGTGTGCACATAAGCACATACGTATGTACACAGATAAATATTTCTGTAATGTATACATTTTCACAGAAGAGTTATAAAACATTTGTATTTTTATAGTATATGTTTATACATATGTAAGCACAAAAATTAAAATATAGGGCCTGCATTAGCTATACATTAGACCTCTGACCATTGTATGCTCTGGTATAGAGAACAACAGATTTTAGAAGCACACATACTTGGCTTTGAAACCTGGCTCTACCATTATCCACATAACCTTGGGTAATTTTTATAATGTTTCAAACTCTCCATGGTTATCTGTCAGTTCACAATAATGCCTACTTTTTCAGCTTTATTGAGATGAATTCAACAAGTAAGCCAAATCCAGTGTCTGATATAGAAAAGTAACCCCAAAATAACATTGTACTTTTTTTCTCCTTTTTCATCATTTAAGGAAAATACTTGGTACAGTCTATTATATTTAAATATATCAGTCTGATAATCAAGTTCACCAAATGGCTAGTTCATTTTATCCTTCCCATGAATCTCATAATACCGTAGCCTGATGTTATCTCTGTATGACTATTATTAACAATCTATGAATGCTTGCTGTTTGTTATCCTGGAGATGATATCACGTTTGCCTTTTCAATGACGAGGAAAATAATGCTCTCACACCACCGAAGTTAAATTCTCCACTTTTTCAAGGTCCATCTCAAAGCTTATTTCAATGCTACATGATCAAATGATGTGATAGTTTGACTGCATGATAACCTGAGATGATCTAAATCAATCATCTCAGCCTTTCTCTCTCTACCTGATGCCACACAATTTTCTGGTGAGTTTCGTGGACTTTAGAATTTGATAATTTTTTTTCTAATTATGTTATATTTTCCAATAAGAACATTTATCCAGGCTCTTCAAGGACCTGAGTGTGATCTTAAACATCTTTACTATTTCTCAGAACCTAGTGGACTACTGGAATAAGAAGTCCTAAAGAAAATTATAAGAGAAGAAAGCAACCTGTTGACAATAGAACTTCCACATTGATCATGGTGGATTTGTTCAAGAAACCACTTCCCAATTTCCTGGGCTCAGTCACCTCATACTTATCTAAGAACATGTGATTTTCAACGATTAGTTATATGTTTGCATGGATCTACTTGATTCTGAGGCAGGAAGGGTTGGTTTTTCACTAAGATTTTATTACAGCCTTTAGATTATGGCCGAATCCTGAGCCTGACCCTTGAGCTTACATTTCTACAACAATGTATGCTAAGTGTCAGCATGATGCATGGCATGTAGGAAGAATTCAGTACATGGAATTGAGAAATACATTATATAAAGCACTTACGCTTCCCGCTTATCATGACAATAGGATTTCAGAATTGAAATGTAATAGAATCAAGGTGATTCCAGCATTTTAATGTTGCATGTTCTTAACTTTAGATTTGCTTTTGAAATAAAATTTGGGCTTTTCAACATAACTATTTGAGTTTTCAGTTCCCAATGTTGGATTTTTTAAGAATAGTATGGTGTTAGGTGACACTGGTCAACAAATTTTTACAGAAGTCATGTTGCTGAAATAAAATTAGTCATTTCCTATCAATTTGTATGTGCTTAACATGAATATGACAGTCAAATTCTAACTTTGGCTCTAGTTTTTTTTTGTAATCTGCAATAAATTGATGGTTACATCACGAAATGCATGCCCATAGTAATAGGCCTATAGTTAATACCTGTAAAAATACAAGTCATAGACTACTTAGATTTCTTTGCTTGTCTCTTGTACAGCTGTTCAGGAGCATCTCTGGGGAGTGTCCAGCAGTAGTCAGCCAGCATTGTAGTGGACCTTGTGCAAAAGCATAACCTTAAGTCTCAGTTTCGAAGTATCTAGAAATAGTCTCCATTCTTGTGGGTCATGAGTGATTTCTAAGGAATTCATGAGGCCCTCAATATCGGAACAGAATACCAGAGTACTTTCCTTTCTACAGATAGACTCCAACTGCTGGTGGCACTTTCGATATAAAGTAATTGTGACATCTTCTAGAAGATTCCATTGTTGGAGTCTTGATCCTAGCAATTCTGCCTTGTTCTTGGATAAGACCAAATCATGAACCAGGTCATTGAGTTCTTCCTGTGTTAGTCTGTGTGGCGTTGATGATGCACCACAGTGAAAATCTGGATCACTGCATGCTGATGGCACAGGAGAAGAACAGGTCGGCTTACCCTTTTCCTCATCAGATGAATCAAGAGAATATTCTGCTGCAGGTTCTGGAATAGGAAGTCCCTTACCTTGTGGAACTGGTCTCAATGCAGACAGAATGTTAGGGTAGACTATTCTCGACTTCTTTTGCTTTGTTATTCTGTTGGAAAGAGGAGGAACCAAGCAGAAGTAACAGTCTTTTATGTGGTTGCTTGACTCTCTCTACACCATGGGGACTGCAAATGGCATTGATGGTCTTTTGCCATTGAACCACTGTGAAAGCTGTGTTGTACATGTATCACAGTATATACGCAGGGCCCAAGGCTTGTCTTGGTCACCAACCTTGCATACGAAGTAAAGATGATAAGCCTTCTTCACTTGAGAAGTGATACTTTTTTTCTGGTTGGCAAATGTCACTTCCCCACAAATAGAAGGGAAATTGTCCACGGTATTAACACACTTTCAAGGCATGACTGTTCTGTATTGTGCCTAAATGAATAAAATAATAACAGTTCTATGGAACAGTAGCTTCAACTTTCTTGCACAAAGTCTGAAATATTTTCAATGCTAACCTTTCTGACAGGGCTTTCTATAGTGCACTGCTGATGTCAGCTTACTTCAGCAGCCACCCGGCAGTAGTATTCCATTGCATCAGAAAATGATGCAATCAACTCTGGGTGATGTGTGCATGATGGTACTATGCAATGCGATGCAATATGACATCATTCTAGGCTGATTTAGGATGTTGTTGCAGTCCTAGTGGATAAATTTGCACGGTGAAACGTATAAAATGAATTATATGAAATATCTTTAAAATGAGAGCTAATAAAAATTTTTCAAGGTTATATTCATGTTCAGCACACCAAGATACTACAGATTAAGGCCTTTTTTAGTCAGTAGTGATCTCAGTGTTGACCAGTGTGATTTCTCCTATGATGTGTGTTTAATAAAGTGAACAGACTATCATTACATGAAGGAAATAAAAAACATATACTTAAGCTATAGATCAATATAACTGAAATATTATCTTCACTTCATAATTTCCAACTTAGATGATCACTTTACATGCTAGATGTATAGGCTAGATGTGTTAAGATACATAGACTCACTTTGCTTCAGGCTTTGTTTGCATACATTCTAGTAAGTGCAAATATAACTTCCTTTTTTAATACTCAGACACTCATTACATTGTTTTCCTGCTCAAGATTAGACTGTTTATATTTTATTTTATAATAGAGTGTGATTCCAGTCATACTGTCAAATTAAATGGATTTGGAGAGAAAGCAAATGTATAATTCAATGGAAAAACAAATCTTTAAACAAAATCTCATAAGCACCTTGGATTTTACAAATAAGTAACAAAAACATGGAACAAGTAAGCATATACCATGATTCCTAGGATAGGAAAACTGACTAACCATGGAAGTGTGCAATAATAATTTTAATAATGTTTAATTCCAAAGTCTTTTGTTGTGAATAAAGGTAACATTGGCACATCTCTGGTTTTCCTCATATTTAATGAATCATATCTAAGTGTATGTATAGTTTTCTTAATATTTCTAATTCCAAAATAGTAGACTACATTGCATGCTGCTTGCCTCCCATATCTGTCAAACTCAGAAATAAAATCACCAAAATATAAAGGAATAGATATATATCATTCTGGGAAAGTGATACAGGGACACCCTGAGAAAAAAGAAAGTGAATTGAATTCCTCAAAAACAAAAGAAAGCCGAAGTGAGGAAGCATCTGTAATTCATGACTACCCTTGGGGAAGGCAGCCAACACAGGGAGCCAATGTCACTCATTAGGGAATTCCACAGCTTTTCCAGGAAGTTGCAATGCAAAACAATGTAAAAATGCTACAAAAATATGTTATGCTAAGCATAAACACAATATATTTAAGAAAATGGAAGCTTTCAAAAGAATAACTAATTCAACAAATTGTATTTGTACTTAAAAAAGTCAAAGAAGTATTAGACCCTACCCCTAATAGAAGTATAGTTAAGGTATCAGAGAAATAAATACCACTGGAAATAAAAACAGGACATTGTAAAACCTACAGAAGTGATTCTAACAAATAAGTCAATTCAATATGTGCCTACAGTTTTGAAGTACGTTCTTATTAGTTTTGAGGAAAATGGCAAAAGAAGTAGTAATGATTTTCTTCATTCCTTCTCTTCCTATTTCCTCTCAATTGCAACCTTCTTTCTGCTGTTTTGATTTTTGCCTGATACTGAAATCCCTTTTTTCATCCATTAGAATATTCCATGATTTTGCCTGATTATTTTACCTCTGTGAGTTATATAGATTTTGGTTCCCACTGTTATTCTATATTTTGAAGGAACAATGTCTAAATACATCAAATTAGACCCAACTGATTTAGCTTGAACATTCTTCTACTTCCTGTGATTATAGCAAAGTCATCTAGCTTTTTAATATCAGTTTTAATTTTAATGATCATTATATTTGTTTGTTCCCCCATTACATTTGTCTGTTCATTGCTGGAAGTCATTATTTCATTCAATTTGTGCCCAACTCATCTATCTCCTGAACTACTAAAATAATCCAACTAGTCTACCTTAATTCAAACATTTGTTCAACTAATGACTTAATAATTGAAGGAATGAACTAATTATTCCAATTACCACTGTTGGAAAAATTTGCTCATTAGCAAGAAATTAACTCTATGCTAGGATCTAGGGCCATTTTATTTCTTTGGATGCTTGAAGGATTATAAACATAGGTCTTACTTTTCTTGATTTTATGTGATTCTAGGGCCTCCTTTTGGAATGATTTATAAAGTTATTCTCTTTAATTTCACAAAGTCTGTGTTTGTGAAAACTAGACCTTGAAAGCTCTGTAGTACCAGGATGAGGGTATTCCATGTTCCCACAGTTATAAGCTATAAAATCTTCTTGCTTCTAGTAGCATCAATTTTTTTATTCTGTTTCTAGAGTTTGTTTTGGTTTAGTTTTGTCAGTTCCTGCTTTGTTTCTCTATATTGGGCATGTGAGTGAAATCATCTTGTATTTGTCTTTGGAGAATTTATTTAAGGCCAAGGCTTATTTATTGAAAGAATGTTGATCCTCCTGTCAAATACTGTTATATCCCTTAATTCACAAGGCATAAACTTACTGGGTTTATTTCCTGCATTCTCATACAGAATAGAAAGTACATAATTTTCCACAAGGCCAGATCCTAAGCAGATATCAGAGTCTAAGTGATGAAAAAGGTCTACTTCTTATAAACATAGCACATATTTTAACAATCTTCTTTTGATTAGATTTTTCTTGCAAAGTCCTCTCAATATGTTTTCTGGAACACATTACTACTATATCTGCTGTACTAAAAATTGACTCAACTATCTACTGAGGTAGAGTATATTGCCTTTCTTACTTTACAGCTGGGAATAACTGAACAGTGAGTAAAATATCCCAAGTGGAGATTTCAACTTGATCATCAATCTGGAGTCATGCCAGCTCTTCCTATGTATTAACTGCTCCACTAATGGTTGTCTAATTCTCCAAATTGTAGTTTGAATTCTGGCTATTTTATTTATTTACTTTTTTAAGATTTATTTACTTATGCATACAAGCTGGGGTACAGGCCAGAGGTGTGGGGCGGCGAGAAGGTTCACCCGAGAAAGAGTGGGGAGCAGAACAGGCAGACCGACGGAAGCACACTGCTGAGGGGAGTAGCGGGCGAGGCAGGAGAGGTCTGCCGTGCCATGTGGGAATCTCCATGGCCAGGCGTCGAACTCGCATTGTTGCTGAGGACAGCTTCACAGCACAGCGTTTAACCGCTGTGCCACCAGGGAGGCCCCGAATTCTGGCTATTTTAAACCTAACAGAAAAATTCAAATGTTTTACAGGGATTCAGAGGACCATTTTCTATGCTAACAAGTTTTACTATATCATAGAAAAAGAAATAAGGCAAACATTGATAGTCTTAGAGTAAGATTTTCTATTTACACAGAAATTTCTTTGTGGTAGTTTTATACTTTATAGTTTTTAAAGATGTACTTTATAGTAGTTTTTTAGTATTCCTTGCACTTTGTAATAGTTTTTAAAAATGTAGTTTGGTCCTTAATTTCCCCTCCTTTAATATGTCTTCTCTGTTTTCTACGTAACAGAAAAACAATAGCTAATTCATTCATTGGAATTTGTCTTTGGGACTAGAAAATACTAGCCCTGTCATCTCCCCTGTGAATTTCACAGCAGCTTTCATTTGAATTCAGTAAAGGTTCCAAGTTCATCTTATTTCTTTAAGGCATAGAGTAAGGTATAAAATGGGGCCATGCCTTTCTCTCAGTGGAATTTTTAATGAATACTTTAAATACCACACTAATTTGTGTTTTCTTTCTATCCTTGGAGCAATGACCCAAGAACAGGGAAGAATCTGTGACTTGAACTCATTAAGCCCTGCACAAAACATTGTCATTGACCTCATCTTCCTTTTTTTTTGAGGGGGGGATTATTTTTGTTTTGCTTTGTTTTTGGCTCCTTACTAATGCTCGTGGGATAGGAGTAGAGAGATACCAACACTAAATATGGTTTGAGGCATCATTTTCACTAATGGCTTAATTTCCTTATTTAAAAAAGTAACCATATTGCTAAAAGAAATGCTGACCAAAATTTGAAGCATATTCAGCAAACTTTTATATATATATATATATATATATATATATATATATATATATATATATATATATATCATATTCAAATGCTGAGTATATAATCCTGCACTTTTTTTTTTTCTTTCTTTTTTTTTTTTTGGTAACAATAATATATTTTTTTAAAGATTTATTTTTTATTTATACATACAAGTTGGGGTACAGACCAGAGACGTGGGGCGGCGAGAGGGTTCACCAGAGACAGAGTGGGGAACAGAACAGGCAGATCAGAAATACACTGCTGAGGGGGGCAGCGGGCAAGGCAGGAGAGGTCTGCCACGCCATGTGGGATTCTCCCTGGTGGGCATCAAACTCGTGTCGCCGCTGCCAACAGCTCCACAGTGCAGCACTTAACCGAGGCGCCACCGGGGAGGCCCGGTAACAATAAGATTAAACCTCAAACTGACAGCATTTTCTTTCAAGAGAACTCAATGTGGACCTCACATTTCCCAGCAATTCAATATGGAGAAAGCAACTCTTATATCTGTTGGTGCCTAGTAGGATATACACTTAAATAAGGTGACTGTGATTAATTCCCCAAATAGTGCATTTTGGAGGAGGAAATGGAATGTCTTTAATTGAATGAGGGATAAATAGGACTGTCTCAAGAAAATTAAGACATGAAATAATACTAGAAGTCAGGATAAAGTAGGTCAAATAAATGACTAAACTTGAATTTGGTCATGTTAAACTGAATTTCATGATTACATGTATAAATATATGTTTATTTGTTATATGTATATAAATACATGCCTACAGATTATGTATGCCGGCATATCCCTTTATAAGAATTGTTAAATGAACCCCCAACCATTACTTTTCCACACTTTTCACGAATGAGAAATAAGCTCTAAAATTGTCCTGGAATATACATACTGTCACTAGACTCTCATGGGTTTCTCTTTGTTCTTTTCCAAAAAGTTTGTTCTCTTTCAAATCAAAATTTTGGAAATATGATATACATACAGTAAAATAAACCCTTTCTAGAAATACAGTTGCATGAATTTTCCTACCAACATTGATAGACTAGATCTATCACCCAACAAATTTTCTTTGTACCCTTAATGGTTACTTTCCTCTGCCCAAAGTCAAAACCTGGCAAGTACTTATTTATAGTTTCTCTAGAATGTCATACAAATAAAATTATATAGTATATAGCTTTAGAGTCTGGTTTCTTTCATTTTGAAAATGCTTGTGAGATTTGTCTATGTTATACTGTATAGATCAGTACTTTTTGCTTTTATTTATTTATTTATTTATTTTTAAATATATATTTTTGTTATTTATGTCTTTTTACATTTTGTATTCCCCTTGGGTAGCCCACCACCAATTCACCCGTGATCCATCTCCATGGTCCCTTGTGTTCTTTTCTATTCCATTTTGTGCC
>PVIJ01012638.1:0-26018 GCA_004024925.1 Scalopus aquaticus
TTTTGAAATCCTGTAAGTATACAAGCTTTGTCTTGCAAATAAATTTTAGAATCTAGTGGGTGCATGTAATTTGTAAATACATAACCATATGTCTGTTGCAGCTGCATGCTCAGAATACCTTTTACTGACTAGGAGAAAAAGAGAAATGTTGGAGATCACTGACATGAGCCAGATTCCTAGTCTCTCCAAAATCCAAAACAACCACAGCCTCATTCAGACAAACCTCAAGGATGAGGATGAGGGCCAGAGAGAATGAAACTATGGATGAACTTTAGAAAAGCTGTTTCACTGAACTCTGAAATTTGGAGGCCCTCCATCAGCCCTGAGCCTCACCTTGTAGGCAGAGGGCAGGTGCCTGGAATAAGTGACTTGTTCTCCTCCCTGCTCACTGGCAACCTCCAGATAGTTGTGAACTGGGAGGAGCCAAAGACTATGGTGAAAATCGTGTCAACTGAGGTCAGGTTCAGTTAGAATACAGTGGAAGAACCTCTGGACCTCCCAGGCTCACCCCATCAGGCAGGGTGCAGAGGCAGGGTGCAGAGGCAGGGTGCAGGAGCAGTGGGGACCTGAGACAGCATCCAGCATCACTGCTGAAGAGCAGCACACACTGTTCCCTGGAGAAGGACTTTCAGTTAAGAACAGGATGATTTGCATTTACCTTAGCTTGTTGGAAATATCCAGTTTCTTTCAGGCAAAACCTTGAAGTTAGTAGTCCTCTTTACTAATTTTTTTAAAGTTTCATATATGAAAATCTACTGAAGATGTTTTCTGATCACGTAGGCAGTTCTGAGAGAGAAAAGAAAAACAGACTTTCTAACTGAGTCAAACTCATGGGTGTCGTGACCTGACTAGTAAGCAGGGGATTAAAACTATCGAACAAAATTGAGCATCAGATCAGTTTTTCTGTACAAACAACTGATCATGCTCACAATTTGGCATATTGGGAAAGAGTACTAGCTACCAATCCAAGCAGCTCTAGTGGGTCAGCTGAAGCAAGGGGAGATTGGAAACTGCTTCATGCACGAGTGGGAGCTACGATAAAGGGCGTTTAGTCAAGGAACAAGTTTTAGTGAAGGCAGCATCTTTAGTTGTCTGCACTTACCAATGGAAGACGGTGTGTAAAAAGCTGAAGAGGAGATGTATTTCAGCTTTAGCTCCAAAATCAAGCAGATCACTAAATGTACAAAAAGTGGCTGAACTAAGAATCTGTACTTGTTGATCCACTGCTCACTTTCTACATTGCTGAGTAAACTTCCCCTGCAGGAATGTCATTATTTCACACATTCGGTGGTCTCTAATGCTGAGTACCTGTCTAAGCGAGACTGCAAGTTAGTGAAAGACTCAGAGTGTGAAAAAAATCTTTCAACTTGCTCTTAGAGAAAAAGTTATCAAGTGATACATTTCATATGCTATGATATTACATGACATGATGTGGCCTATTGAAGGAATGGCAGAAAATATTATAAATTACAAACTTGAAAAAACTCTCCCCTAGCAGTTTCATGTGTTATGATGTCTGTTCTTTTTATCAGAGTAACATTTTTGCTTTTAATCAGAATATGAATGAGTTAGTGTTAGTTAGGTCCTTGAATATTAAAACACTGCATTCAAATTCTGCAAAGATTTTATATAAAATGTTTTCATAAATATCTTCTTTGTTTCTGTTGCTCCACTTTGGTATCATTTCTTTTTTTTTTTTTTTTTCATTTTTTGCATAGAAGAACTGAGGTGTAGGCCAGAAAAGCCGGGGGTGTGGGGGAGGTGTTAAGATGATTTACCAGAGACAGAGTGGGGAGCAGAACAGGTGGACCTACAGACATACACTGTTAATGGGTGCAGTGGGTGAGACAAGAGAGGTCTGCTGTGCCATATGTGGTTTATCTCCCTGGACAGGGATCAAACTCAAGCATTGATAGCACTGAGACTTAAGACCTAGGCCACCAGGGAGGCTGACAACTTTAGTATCATTTCACCGGTTTTCTAGGGAACAGTTTTGGAGAGGTGTGAGGATAGACGTTGAGATTCTAAGCAGGATTTCAACAGACCTAGAGCATTACAGTATTTAAAGAAAGCGGATGAGCTGAATCTTATTGGTGCTTTAACATATCCAAATTTTTATAACATCAAAAGAAAACAAATATAAAATTCAGGAATAAGAAAGGTAAGACTGTCTTAGAAAATGCAATTCAAGGCCACAAGGCGCTTTGTTAAAGTTCCTCCTTCATACATTGTGTTTGACCAAAGACTATGCTTTATCATTGATTTCTAAGATTCTATAAATCTATCACCTAACTGAAGCTAGAAGCTTCCTCCATGCTTCCTTTTCCCATGAGAGGAGAAAAAAAGAGCAGGCCTGCTCATGTCCACAGTGGGCCAGCCCACACAGCAAAGCCAGGGCAGCCTTCTCCTGGACATGAGTCCGAACTGTATCACAGAATAGCAACATCAGACAGAATAGCAACATCTGACCCTGAAAAAGTGAGACAAAATAAAGACATTTTATTATTGTTTTCTCAATACAGAAGAAAAGGCTGTTTCACTGTCCCACTCCCTCAAATACCAAGCATTCCATTCTCTTGTTAAAATGAGTAATATATACTTTGTTACCAATAACATATTTATTCTGGCTATAATGTCCCCCTCTGCAGAAAAGATTTAAGATATGGATTATAGAATTGCCTTGACTTTCAATATCTAACCTCCATGACCCACCCCCCACCCCGACTTTTAGAGCCTCCTTCAAATCACCCAACTACAGCCCAAATCCTACAGTATTTTTTTCTCACAGTCTCCTGCTTAAACACCCTCTCTGACTCCCCGTGTCACTGTCCGCTTCCCATCAATGAGTACTGAACCCGACCTGTTTGGGACTGAACCTGTTAAAGGGTCACAGGGGTGCTGGAGCAGCCTCTGGCTGGAGGACATGAATGCTGCGCGCCCGTCTTAACCAGTTGCCTTGCCCACTCTGGAAAGCCTTATTTATAAGGGGAGAGAACCTCACCCAACTAGCACACAAGTCTCAAGTGCTATCTTCTCCAGCCCCCTTTGACTTCCTTCCCACCAGAGTCATTGCATCTCACGACAGATTTCTCCAGCTGAAAGTTCCTTGCAGCTGGGTGAGGACTGAATCTAGCTGACCACTTTCCCAGGACTTACTCGAGTGCCTGTTTAAGTGTTCAATAAAAGTTGGTCAATTAATAGCCAGATGAATTAAAGATTTCTAACCTACCTTACATATAAATCACAGTTGTATAATACTCTCTTTAAGGAGATTTTAACAATATGGTGTTTTGAGAGGAAGATTCGAATTAGCATAAAAATACAAATGTAAAGTTTCAAAGAAAATGCCAAATTATTAAAATAAATCATTTATTCTTTACGCCACATACAAATATCCTTGTAGATTTTGAAAATTTTCATTGCAAAATTTAGCTACTTACAGAATATGGATTCAAAAGTAATTTTTACTTCACAGTATTGGTTCTATTATTACACAAATGCATTTAAAAAATTACTACCAAGAAAATACTTTAAATAATGTAAATATGTCACTTACAGCAGATCTACTGTTCTAAAATAAAAAACAATTATCCCCTTTAGCATTTAATATGCTGAAAAGTCTGGAGAAGCTTTTTTTTTTAAATTAACAAATGTATGTAAAATAAGGTAGTTAATAATAACTATTTTTAGTTATTTCCAATGATTCAAAACAAAGTATTTAAGTGCAGATACTTTTTTGCTCAGACTAAGTGAAAATACACAGTCATTATAAAGTATTTATAAATGAAAACATAGCAGATACATAAGGCAACATGCATAAGAAATGAGAACTCCTCTTTGCCTAGTCCTCAACCCCAGTGATTTTTCTCCCAGGATTTTTTTTGCAAAAGTTTTATAACAATATGTTTTACTTTTTTTTTTTTTTTTTTTTAGTAATCCACTTTGAGATAGTTAACGTGAAAGATGTGGGTTTAAGATTGAGACTTTTTGAATTTCTTTTATTAAGTTTATTTATTTTCTTACATCATTGTTAATTTTTGGACAGTATTTGATTTCTCCCCTCAGGTGCAATCCCTAATTCTCCCACCACCACAGCACCTGTGCTCAAAAAAGACAAACTCATTCCATTTGCAGCAACATGGATGGAACTGGAAGGGATTATGCTCAGTGAAATAAGTCAGAGGAGAAATATAAATATAAGGTGGTTTCACTTATATGCAGAATATAGAGAAACTGAACAAAGGATCAGGAAGTAAGGTTGGCATTTTTTCAGTCTGTGGATGTCCATTTTCTCCAGTATTATTTGTTGAGAACATCAACCTTACTCCTTCATAACAGAGTTAATCAAGACTATATTTAGAGAATAAAAAGAAAATAAGAAGTTGAAAGTATTTTTATTTTCTTTGTAAAAAATGCCTTATTATCTTTCCATAAGTAAATGGCAATTGCAGATAAAGTTATGCTAAACAATAAAATTTTGAAATTCATGAGGTATCATGGTTGCTAACCTAGAAAGTTTGTGGAAAAGCCCTCATTAAAATAATCCATCACTTTAAAGGCCACCATGATTTCTCAGGTATAATGGGGTCTGAATGGAAGCTCACTCTGTGGTTCGAATTCTGCTTCTAACAGTTGTAAGATGGAGGTCTCTTTTTCTTTGCTGACTGTCTTCCAGAGTCGGATTCATTCTTCTGTGTCTTGCTCTATCTTTAAGCCAGCTGTGGGTGTCACATCCTTATGTGCCTCAAATCTCTTTAACCCCTTTTGCTACCAACTGGAGCAACTCTGTCTATAAAGAGTTCACCTATGTAATCACTTTATCTTAATCTCAACTGACATGGATTTTTAATTACATCTACAAAATCTCTTCACAACAGTGTCTAGATTGAATAACCAGAGCACTGGAATCATGGATGACTGCATTTAGAATGATTCCTACTACAATCTATATCCTCCATCAATCTGGAAAGAGTGAATGTCACCTTTAGGCATTTCTTGGATTTCCCAGAGGGTGGTTGCACTTAGTGGCAAAATGCTCTACTCAGTCATCATATAGCATTCACACATTAATCCTCTATGTCTTCCTAGGAGATTCAGCATCCTCCAACTCTTCCGCACTCAACAGGTTCCTTAAAACTTCTGAGAACACTACCATTCTCACTTGGAATGGCTGAAAAATCCCAGTAGTGGCAAAATAACAGATTTCCCGAGATGTCCCTTGGGGAAAGGCAGGGTAGAAGACAAAATCTTCTTCTCTCTCTTGTTCACAAGTTTTAAAGGAGAATCAAAATTAAAGGCTTGGATGTAAGATTGAAACTATAAAATATATAGAAGAAAACAGAGGCAAAATACTCCACGACACTGATTTCAGTAATGTCTATGGTGTCGTGACTCCAACAGCAAGGGAAACAAAGGCAAAAACAAACATGACTATATCAAAATAAAATGTTTCTATACAATGAAAAGAACTATTATTAAAACGACACCCAGGCCTCCTTGGTGGCACAACTGGTTAAGCACACACAGCACTATGAAGCTATCCAGAGCCACTGCAGCATGAATTCTGCAGCATGAACCTGGCCAAGGAGATTCCCACATGGCGCAGCAGACCTCTCCTGCCTCACCCACTGCTCCCCTCTGCAGTGTATTTCAGTCAATCTGCCTGTTCTGCTCCCCACTCTGTCTCTGATGAATCCTCTCACCACCACACACCTCTGGCCTACACCCCAGCTTGTATGCATAAATAAATAAAATCTTATAAAAAAATTTAAACGACACCCCAGCAAATGGGAGAAAATATTTGCACATCTCACATTCAATAAGGAGCTAATATCCATGAAGAACATGTACAACTCAACAGTAAGAAAACAAATAACCCAATCAAAAATAGGCAGAAAATAGACACTCCACCAAAGATGACATATGCTTATCTAACACGCACATGAACAAATGGTCATCATCACAGTATCAGGGAGTTACAAAACAAAAAAATAAATGAGACGCCACCTCACATCTGTGAGAATGGCCCATATCATATCATATATATAAAAAAAAAACCAGAAACAACAAGTGTTTACAAAGACATGGGAAAAAAGTAACCCTCATGGAAATGTTGAGTAGTCCAGTCTTCATGGAAAACAGAGGTATCTCAAATTATTCCAATGGATCTACCATAAGATTCAGCAAGGTCACTGCTCAATATCTACCCAAAGAATACAAACTCACTAATTCAGATGGATATATGCACTTCTTTATTTATTGCAGCACTATTTACAATAGCCAAAGTTATAGAAACAGCCCAAGTGTCCAGTGACAGGTGATTGGGTAAAGAAGTGGTATACAGACACACAATGGAATATTACTCAGGTTAAAAAGAGGTGAAATTGTGCCATTTGCAACAACATGGATGGAACTTGAGAGGACTGTGCTAATAAGGAGAAAGACAAATACCAGATGATTTCACTCATATGTGGTAAACAGAGAATCAAAAAAAAAAAAAAAGAACAGAGCAAACTAAACCAAAACAAATCCTAGAAATCTGACTGTAGAATTGAGACTATCAAAGGAGGAGAATGAGGGTAGTGAACACACTGTATAGAGGACCCTGTGGACTGTGGCGAGTGATGTCAGTTCTTTGGTGGTAGATGTGGTATGGCAAGATACATCTGAAAAGGTGTGACCCTATAACTCTAAATCATATAGAGTGGTGTAAACCAATGTCATCTCAATAAAAAAGGAAAACATATTAGTCAAAAAAAAATACCTTTTTCCCTATAGTATTTCTTCTCATCTCTACTGAATATTTTGTGAGACAATGCAGGACACTAGCAAAACAGGTTTTAGTACTTACAGAAGCTGGCAAGGCAAAAAACAAAACAAAACAAAAGTAAAATCACATAAAACCAGGAACCACTTGCTGGAAAAGTAGTTCAATTCTCTAAGTTACATGCTAGTGATACTTTAAATAAATGATAAATCTAAAGCAACAAATGGACAAAGAATTGAAATACAACACATGACACCTTGAGTCCAAGGGAATAATCATATTACAAGGAAAAACCAATTCTCCAGAATCCAATCACAAAACAGAGTCTGAGAATTAACAGTTTTATGCTAATGAAGTTCTTTGGAACTTAACTGAAGAATTTTAAGAGCTTTATGAAAAAGTAATGTCTATTTTCACAACAGAACTCAATAAGATATAAGTGGATGGTCTCAGGTATCCTTGTCTATATTTTCTGGAGAAAGAGATACATTTATTTTCATGATGCTAATATTAAAAGAAAGTGACAATAATAACATCAATGTCAACAGTGAATTATCACATATTGAGTAACTATATTTTGCCACACATAACACTGGATAGCTTACATGGTTTTTTGTTTATGTAACTTATACTGTAACCCTATAATGTTGGAAATAATGTCTTTTAGAGATAAAAAAAAAACTCAGAACAAGAGATGTGTAACAACAAAGTTAAACATCTATTAGATGTCACATCCACAATGCAAATGGGTTTACAATGTCTCATCAGCCAATCAAAATCAACATGCAGGCAAAATAACATCAAAGTAAATTTCAACAGTTTCTTTGAAGGAAATGTCACAGTGGTGAGGAGGGGAACATGGTCCTGATCTTCCTCAGTGAAGTCACACAGGGAAAGGTAGGCTGCTGGATGGATCTTTCCACATCCCCTTTCTGTTTCTCTTTGGTAAACACAAATTTGTTGTAAGGGAGCATGCTCTGTACTATCAAGCTGCTGTCTGAAGTACAAACATCAGGGGTAAAAAGACAAATGTTCTGAGTTCCAAACAGGACCTGAAAAAGTGGGAGAAGAATGCTAAGTGGCATGAATAGTCTAGGACAGTGGTTCCCAAAGGTGGGGAATGACGAAGCCCAGTGGTCACTGGGAAAAGTTATGTTATTTGTGTCTGGCCCAACGGCAGGCACTGAGTAGGTAAGAGCTCAGCATGTTATAAATTCTCTCACAGTGCATTATAAGAGTCAACTTTTGATTGCCCAAATAAACGTGCATATGAGGAAAGTCTTGTGTTTACCTATGTGGTGTTAGTCCAACCTATCAATAGTGGTGATCTCCAGCAGGACTGCCTGAGACACTAAACTGGTCCTGTATTAACAGTAGTGAATCTCGCAGACATCTCCCCACACTGGGGCCAATGTTATGGCTGGACCCTGTAGTTCTCATTTCAATTGCAAGATACCCTAGCAAAAAAAGTCAGGGAACTTTGAGGAATAATTTGTTACTCTCAAGTCTTGAAGGGTTTATAGCACACCCAAGGCCTCACAGAGACATAACGGTTGAGAGAGAGAAGGGAAGGGAGGGAGAACCTGCTGCTCTGCCTTTATTGAGGTCAAGGTTAGGGTGCTGCCTGCAAGTCTGCTTCTATTGGCCAATTTAAAGCATAAAGAAGGAATTAGAGCATGGAAAAGGAGAAGTGGAGTCACACAGTGGACAGTTATCTAGATTACCAGGAATTTCTGCAACAGACAACACTATGGGTGAGGGCAGCTTACACCCCTGTATGGTTGTTTTGCAGGCCCTGTGTCATGCAGCTGGCAGTATGTTTATTCAGGATGTGTCACTGGAATGGATGATTTGTCAGTAAAAGTTTAGTGGCAAGAACGTAAACTATAACATGAACCTAGAACTTAACTGTTATTATTATTTATAAATGATTTTTAAGGTATGTGGAAATCATCAAGAGTACAATAACTGCTTAAAGCAAGAAATCATTGTTCTCTAATTTGCTAGAAATTTATCAATATTTGTTTACCATTGTAGAAAAAAATCACATCACCAGTGACCTAGAGGCATTTAAAACAAGTTCCCTGTATCATACTCAAGTAACACCATTTTCAGCTAATTCCCTTTATAGATGATTGCATCTGACACTATATTATGTATTTCATGTAGTTGTAGTTGTGACTGAGCATATTTTATTGTAGACTACGTATTTGTGTATTTCCCTTAAACACCATGCACACATACACATATAAACACATACATATGCATACATGCATTTGTATGAATGATGGTAAACAGTAAAAGAGATGCATACCAGTTATGGATTTATGATTCTCCATTTCAAATTTATAATTTATTGTTTGATCCATTTTAAATGTTTTCCTTGTCAGTAAAGTTCTCTGGAGAAACACTGCAAGAGGAAGAACTTTCTGGTCCTTCTATTTCCCTTCACCAGCCTAACTCTAAAAATGTCTAAGTAGTACCCAACTCCCTCTACATGTCTGCCTACAAGATTCAATTCACTTACCCCCAAGAGTGTTATTCCTGATTTCCAGGTGACTATAGACCAACTCTAGCTTGAGCAATGCCATAGACCACTGATGGTCTGGAACCACAGCTTATTTGACACAGTTCAAATTCCCCTTCCAAATTTGTTCTGCCTTGGGTCCTCTCCCTAAAAGCCTAAGATACTCTAGAGTTCTCCTTCCATTTCTAAAATTACTTCCCTATAGTTGCTTGGTAAGTCCTTATTTTCCCCTGTTAAAATTGCTGTGTGGTTTCTGTTTCCTGATTAATCCCAACCAAAAGTAAGGGTGGTTCCTGAAGATAGAACCTTAAATGTGGAACTTAGGACTTACTTTGTTTATGTCATTCAGTTTAAGACAGTGTTCGAAACTTCTGTTTAATGGAATATGTGATACTAGTAATCCATGGCAAGTTACTATGAAATTTTTAAAAGCCACACTAACCACCTATAGTTAATTGTGATGAAGCACCAACAAAAACATGTGCCTTGGGAGCCCAAGTCCATACTTCCCTTGTCCAGTAGCAGTCATGATGACCATGGGACAGGATGAATTATTTTGAGTGTGCTCAAGTATTTATATAAAAAGAAAATAACAAGCTCAGCTCTTTTAATTCTCAACTCCGATGATGGCCTGAGAAACAGGGCATTCATGTCATTTCCAAGGGTGTGAAATATATTTTTCTTGTAGATACTACTGATATTGATGAAAATTAAACACAAAATTTAAATATGTACTGAATTTCACAATAGCTGGATTCACTGTCTCACTGTTAGTCCCTAAAAGCAGTGAGAACAGATCTTACTGAGAAAACATTCAGTCTTTTGCCATTAAGTATGATGGGTTTTGTAGGATTTGTCTAGATTTTCTTCATCTGGTTGGTGGTATAACCTTCTAATCCTAGTTTTCTGTTAACACAATAGATTACATTGACTTTCAATGTGAAACTCACTTTACAGCACTAGACTAAGACCAACACATTAGCTTTCAGTAGGGTAAAATCAAATCCCCCCTGAAACAGACTCCAGAGGACTTCCACAGAGACGAATCAAAAGCATTAAAGATGGGTTTGAACTCAAAATAACAAACACTACAAGCACTCTATGAAGTATAGAAAGTTAAAGGATTCTGCAAACAAGAACACAAAGAAGATTAAGAACATTTTTAACTTACAATTTGAGTGAAATTATAAATATGTCAGAATGAGAAATTTATTCTAGAAATAATCACAAAGAAATAAAATAGAAAAAAAAAGCAAGTAAATTGAAAAAGAGTCAACTTGAAATCAAATCTATAGTCAATAAAATGAAAATTTAGCTGACATCCAAAGAACAGGATGAGCCTCCCTGGTGGCCTAAGGCTTAAGTCTAGGCCTGAATGGCTTGAGTTCAATCCCAGCCCGGGAGAAAACACACATGGCGCAGCACACATGGCTGCTCCCCTCAGCAGTGTATTTCTGATCTGCCTGTTCTGCTCCCCTCTCTGTCTCTGGTGAATCCTCTCACCTCCTGCACCTCTGGCCTACACCTCAGCTCTTCAACACAAAAATAAATAAAATAAAATAATCTTTAAAAAAAAGGAACAGGATGAAAATAGATGAAGCAGTACTGTGAAGAAGGCTTAAAAAATGTAAGAAATGTAGCAGAGAACTAAAACCTGATTACAATTTTAAGACTTATAATAATTGAAATTAGGATCTCAGTGGATGGGCTAAATGAGTTGATTGGACAGAACTTGCTCTAACGGGCAGATTTAGAAAGAACACCATGTAGATAATCTTCTCCTATGTATACAACAAATACAAAAATTGACCAAATGCCAGGATGTAAATAAAACTTCCAGTTTCAAAGGGTGAAACTAGATTATTTTTGACCGCAGTGGAATTAAGCTAGAAATCAATAACAAGATAGCAACAAAAATATCCAAGTGTTGGTCAAAGAATGAAACACAACACAAATTAAAATTTTTATGCACTGAAGGATAATGAAATGGAAAATCAAGACTTGTGGGATGACTTCAAAGGACCCTTATATCCTTAAATGTCATATCTGAAAAGAACAGCTGAAAAATAATAATCTAAGCATCCATCTGGGTAATCAAGGAAGAGAAAAGCTAAACCAAATGAAAGGAGAATGAAAACAATATTAAAGATAAGAGCAGAAATCAATGAAGGAAAGTCATGCACCACCTTAACATTGCTAAAAGTTAGTTCTGAGAAAGACTAAAATTAAACCCAGTGGCATTTGGTAAGTTCTTCTGATGATCCATAAGTCTTATTCCAAGGCACATATTGGCCTATGTAAATCTAAAAAGGATCCAAAAAAGTGCCCTCCCATCATACACGTGATTCACAAATTCTGTATTGTCGCTCCTTTATACTGTTTTCAGTTCCAGGACATTAATTCTAGAGTGCAGTTAATAATGGAAAAAATAGAAATGAAAGGTCTAAAAAATATGTGAGAGGACTCACCAGAGACAGCGTGGGGAGTAGAACAGGCAGATCTATTGAAGTACACTGCTGAGTGGAGCAGCCGGCGAGATAGGAGAGGTCTACTGCGCCGTGTGGGAAGCTCCCTGGCCAGGGATTTAACTCGTGCTGCAGTGACTGTAGATAGCGTCATAGTGCTGAGACTTAATCCCTTGCACCACCAAGGAGGGCCCATAAAATAATTTTTTTGTGTTTTTAAAAATCTGAAATCATCCCAGTTAATGCCCAAGTAAAATATATAAATTCTCATTTGAACGAGAGAATAGTTAGCAGGAGAAATGTCCTTGGAAACTAGAATTCTGGTGGCAAGTGTTAACATTAGTATAGACAGATTTTGATTCATCAGCCTGGTACATCTGAACCTTATTTAATGTTATAAACTGACGTTATTTCAAAAGTAAATAAAATAAAAAAGTTTAATGGTTTTGAAAATGTGGTTATTACCAACCAAGAGTACAAACATACCCTACAACTCTCAAATATTCTCAGTTTGTAAAGCTGTTCCATTTAATCCCAGCCTCTTCCCTATTCTGACTCTGCTCCAGTTCTCTTTAATTCTCCCCCAGGTGATTCCTCAGCCCTGACTTGAAAGCAGCAGAAGTTTAATGCTGAAAGTAGCCAGCATTTTACAGGCTGATTGCAATTACTGGGCTATTAGTAGGAATAAAAATGACCCAATTAATTTCAGCATTCCATTCTTGTTAACATTATCCCAGGTATAGGAAGAGATAAAAATATCCTATGTCTCTGCTGCAATGGATATTTAAACAAACTGCTATGCATTAATGATGCTTGGAAATGATCAGACACTTTTTTCAGAGGCAAACTCAAGAAACACTGCAAAAATGTTTGATGACTGATACTACTACTTTTTAAGGGAGAGGACTCTGCCCAAGGAAGCAGGCTGCCTCAGAGTCCCATCCTGAGCTGCACAGAGATCAAAACTTACTATTCACGACTCCTTTTCTCAGTGAAGGAAACAGACAGCATGGAGAGGGGAAGCTGGATCACTCCACCCCACCACCCGGCAAGCAGAGATCAGAAGAAAAGGCTTATTTCTCTAATAATCAGCCATCCCTAGTCACCAGTGTTGCAGGGATGCTCTACCATGAGAATTAAAATGTTGCCAGGAAATGAACATTTGATTCCTTAAGAGAAATGTCCCTGGGCCTGGCATGTGTGCAATGTCATGTTGTTCCACATTCATCCACAGAGCTCAGAGCAAAACTGATAGCTAAAAGACACAACTAATTTTATTTTCCATTTGAGGATTTTTTTTGATTCACCAGTGTAGCTTCGCTAATAAATTGGAAAAACAAATATATAATACTGATTTATAACATTATACAGGCTTCAGCCTGATAAATACAGCCTGATAAATCACCATCTGTACATACTGCATCATATTCACTACCAAAAATCTAGTTTCCGTCCATCACCATACACAGATTTTTTGGTGGCAAACATAATACAGTATATACAGATGTTGATTAAACATCAGGGTATATACCTGAAACCTATAAATCAATATAAATCAATCAATATAAATCAATATTACAATATAAATCAATATTACATCAATAAACTGATATAAATCAATATTACATCAATAAACAATAATTTGAAGAAAGAAAAACAATTAATAAACAATAATAAACAATTAATAAACAATAATTTGAAGAAAGAAAAACAATTAATTCCTCTCTGACATCTTAAATAGATGATAAACTCCTCTAGCCATCTTTAAATATGTAAAATGACAAATAATTAATCATCAGTTTGGAATGAAAAAAATATTCTACATTATATCCAGGGTTAAATACAGATGAAAAGCTTAACTTTGGGGCCATTAATTTGGTGAGGTTGAATTAAAGTAGAGTAGGAGTGGCAGACATGTGATATAAGAAATTGTAGAAGCAAAGAACAAATGCCAGGAGCAAGAAAGAGGAAAAGATCATCTATTTTTTTTTTTACAGCTAACATAATTTTTAATGGTGAAAAGCTGAAAGAAAGCCTTCCCTTTTAAGATCTGGAACAAGACAAGGATATCCACTCTCACTACGCTTTTCAATATGATACTGGAAGTCTTAGCTATAGCAATTAGGCAAGAGAAAGGCATAAAAGGAATCCAAGTAGGGAAAGAAGTAAAATTAATTATGTCATAACAGCTTCTTAGTCGATGCTTTTATGTATATCAAAGTAATGAGCACACTACTTTGTTGACCTTTCATGTAACAGCAGTCATGCATGTAAATCAATTTTATTCAAAATGTAGGATAACATGGAACTCAGTAACTGCCCAACACATTTTAGAAGAAAGTAAAAAAATATCTTGGAGGACAATTCATAGTCCATTTTAAAAATTTTGATGCTGGGACCTCCCTGGTGGCGCAACAGGTTAAGTCTCAGCACTATGAAGCTATCCGCAGCCACTGCAGCAGGAGTTCAATCCCCGGCCAGGGAGATTCCCACATGGTGCATCAGACCTCTCCTGACTCCCCTGCTGCTCCCCTCAGCAGTGTACTTCAGTCGATCCACCTGTTCTGCTCCCCACTCTGTCTCTGATGAATCCTCTCACACCCCACACCTCTGGCCTACACCCCAGTTCTTGTATGCATAAATAAATAAATCTTTTTTAAAAAATAATGCAATTCCCATGCATTTTTTTCCTACGTTGGGAAAAGGTAAACAGCTCCTTAATCTTATGCTAGTTACCTGCGCATAGGGTATGTAAGATATTCGTCCCTTGTGTGGAATCACAGGGGTCAATTACAACATGCCATCAAACAGGCAGAAAGAGGGCCACACCATTTGCTGAGAGGCCTTAGGGCTGTTTAGAGGCCTTTCTCCTACTGACACCTTAGATTTGGTAGGCTGGATAAATAGAAAGAAGCATTGATGAATATGTTTTTTAGAACTAGATTGTTTACAACAACGAACATTTGGGGCATAAATAATTAGTTCTAAACATTGACCATACTAATAATAGAAAATATAATCATTTCCAGTCACAAGCAAGTTAGTCTGCTTCAATATCCTAGTGACAAAGTTTTGTTCTCCAAACTTATGCTGGATCATGTTAGTTCTTTTGGTCTTTTCCAAAATGTCTGTGCCGACTTACGTTTTTTTAAGATTTTTATTGATTCATTTTTGCATAGAATTGGGGTATAGGCCAATGATATGTGGATGTGAGAGGACTTACCAGAGACAGAGTGGGGAGCAGATCTACTGAAATACACTGCTGAGGGGAGCAGCCGGGGAGACAGGAGAGGTCTGCTGTGCCATATGTGGGTTAACTCCCTGGCCCGGATTGAACTCTGGCCATAGCAGTGATAGCGCTGAGACTTAACCCTTAGGCCACCAGGGAGGCCCTGGGAATCATGGTGAAAAATTCATTTGCATTTTCTATAACTTTGTATACATGGAATCAAAAAGGTGTGTATTATTTTATCTGACGTCTTTCTCTCATAATTGAGATTCATCCCTGCTATTGTGTGCATCAATAAATAGTTTACTCTCTTTTACGGTTTTGTATTATGCCATGGGAGGGATATACCACACTTTGCTTATTCATTCTCTTGTTGATTGACATTTGGGATATTAAAGGGTTTTGTTTTTTTAAATCTGCTATGAACATACATCTATAGGTCTTTTTATGGACATATGATTTCATTTGTCTTGGGTAAATATGTAGGAGTAGAAAGCCTGGGTTATAAGTACGGTTATGTTTGGCTTTTTGAGATATTGCCAAATAATAGTTTGTTTGCCTTCTAAGATGAATATTAAAATCACATCACAGAGTAGCCAACTGCCTAAGAAAAGTATACAATCTTTTCTGAATCCCTTTACTTTCTAGCTAAATATATTCTGTTTTCACCTTTAAGATAAGAACTCTCCCCTCTGATACTAAAACATTTTACTGACCAAAGCTGGCATTATAAAAATATTTCATGTCCTTAAATAAAAATAATAATAATATAAATAAATAAAAGTTTAAAAAATAAAATAAAAATATTTCATGACCTTCAGTAAGTTTTGTGATTGTTACATATTTTGCTCCTTAGAAAGCTTTCCCCTGCCATTCCTGACCTGCAGATGTGGAAGTGGAGTCCTGTAACAACCAAACAGATGGGACATTGATTACTGAGACAGGAAAAGCCATGGCCTAACTTTCATTAATAAAAGTCAATCTCTATTCTAGAAAAGCCAAGTGCTATGGTGGGTAGGAAACTTGGGTAGTCAAAATAAATTTATAAAACACCCCTGCTAAGCAATCAGTGACCTAGTTTCACTTTTATACTGATGTCTAATGTCCAAAGAATTATTTTCTAGTTTCTAACCTGAAAAATGACTTTTCCCATCACATTTTTTTTCTGGAACTCAGAAAATTATGTCATTTTAGGAAGTTATAGTTTCATTTTGCATTCTCGGCAGGTACTTTCCATTCTACTTCCTCTCTGTGCGTTTCCAACTCATCTCTGAAAAGTGAGATTCCTCTGTGACTGATTTACAATGGCAGGTCGACCATGCTTGCCTGCCTCCACCATTTGCCATTTGCCAGATTCTCTAAAATAGGTTGCTTCCATTTTTCCAGTACTCTCATCTTATTAAAAGGAAAAAAAGAAGGTATGATAGAGCTTTCACTTAAGGGCTAGAGTCAGGAATAATCACACTCACATACTTATTAGTGAGTATATGGTCTTCGGTTTTCATAGTGTGCACTCGAAATGATACTTATACAAATTTTCTCCATGGAAAGTAGTTGTTTATGCCCATTATTTGGATCATGAGCAGATAACTCAATGGAATCTTCGCTACAAGAAAAAGTTTTGGATTTAAGTCCCATTTAGATCACCTAAGGGTGGTAATTGTGTAATGTTACTTTTTAACTTCAAATAAATACAAAAGTATTCTGCTAGGAAAAGAATAGCTACTGATGATCCCACCACTGGAGAAATTGAAGGCAACGACTTTTGGGGAACCCAAGCCCTGGGGTCATGAAAAACTAGATGAAATTATAGGTAGCAAGGAAATAAGTTTACATGCTACTTTCTTCAGTTGTCACATAACAAAGAGCTACTCCTTAAGGAATGATACACAAGTCTTTTTTTTTTAAAGATGTATTTATTTATTCATACAAGCTGGGGTACAGGCCAGAGGCGTGGGGCGGCGAGAGGGTTCACCAGAGACAGAGTGGGGACCAGCACAGGCAGATCGACGTCAACACACTGCCGAGGGGAGCAGCGGGCGAGGCAGGAGAAGTTTGCTGTGCCATGTGGGAATGTCCCTGGCTGGGTGTTGAACTCGCCGTCACTGCTGCCCCACAGCTCCACTGTGCAGCGCTCAACTGCTGCACCACCAGGGAGGCCCGAAACCCAAGTCTTTTGTTGTAAAAATGGTCAGAACACAAGGCAGGAAGCAATGCCAGAAACTCAGTAAGTGCTCAGAACCATAACTAAATGCCTTCCCAATTTCAAGATAAAATCACTGGAAAAGCCTGAAATTTTGGGGGCCTCCCTGGTGGCACGACAGGTTAAGTACAGTGCTGTAGAGCTGTCGGCAGCACGAGTTCGATGTTGGCGCCGCAGACTTCTCCTGCCTTGTCCGCTGCTCCCCTCAGCAGTGTGTTTCCGCCCATCTGCCTGTTCTGCTCCCTACTCTGTCTCTGGTGAACCCTCTCACCAACCCCACCTCTGGCCTGCACCCCAGCTTGTACGCATAAACAAATGTTTAAAATGAACTTGAATCTTTAAAAAAGACTGAAATTTTTACATAAAGAATTTTATCTGCTTCAGAATTGCCGCCATAAGATAACTAATAAAATGAGCTAAAAAAAACATAGAATAAATATGTAGCCCTAGTACAAAGATGTCCATGGGAGAGGTTGCTGCAGAAAATCCACACCTGGATCTCCACATGGATCTAGGATTGAAGATGACGGTTACCTACAAGAACATTCCATATGGGAGTTTAAGAAATTAGAGTCAAGATTTCTATAAACAAGCAGGAAGGAAAGCACCATGTCTTAGCAAGTCTTAAGATATTTATTGGGTTGAAATCTTTCATTTTTATTGATAACCAATAATTATTTAGTCCTTAAGCTTCTATGCATCTCCAGAGGGCACAGTGCTGATTGTGACAAAGGAATCAAAAGAAACCAGAAGTCATTTCTAGCCTTAAGAAACCTGGTACCCTAGAGGTACAGATAGCCATATATCAACATATTTTCAACTGGAGAGAAAGGTAATTGCTAAGGAATGCCATGAGTCCCTCCTTTAAGCGGACTTCTCAGTTAGAAATAACCTATGGAAAACAGCTATGTCAAAGGCTCCAGATCATTTTATTATGCTTTGTGGTATACACTGTGATCCATCAATCCTTCTACAGCTGCCAGTGCCAAAGTCATGCAGAGAAATGTTTACCAGGAGACACTGTAGAATTGTTATTGCAATATAATTTGGAATAGCCAAATGCTGGAAACTATTAAATCCCTCTCAAAAGGATAAAGGAGAATTAATTGTAGAAGCAAAGTGGGAAACAACATAGCAATTAGCATAAATGCTCTAACACATAGATGTAACAACATAGATGAATCTGCAAATAAAACATTGCATGTGCTGCAATTCACAGTAACATGGATGGAGCTAGAAGGGATCATTCTCAGCAAAATAAGCCAGAAGAAAGAGAAAAATATCAAATGGTTTCACTTATAGGAGGAATATAGGGAAACCAAATAAGAGAGAGATATTCAGCAAGGGAGGGGAAGGATAACAGTTCAAAAGGAGGGAGAAAACAGCACAGGGACTATGGTGATGGTTCACGGGTGAATCGGTGGTGGGTAACCTACAGGGAATACACAATAGTGTAAAAGATATAAATAATAATAATAACAATAATAATAAAAAAATTGCATGTGAATAATCATGACAAAAGAGTATCTGCTGCACAATCTCAATCACATAAAGAACAAGAAGGAGAAATATCAAGCTACATATGACTCATTGACCGAAACAAAAAAAAAATAATAAAAACCCCAAAACCAGCAATAAGCAAAGCAGTTGAGTAGATACTCCACAGAAGACATAGAAATGGCCAACAAGTACATGGATAGACTCTGAATATCATTATTTATTAGCAAAGTAAAACCATAAAGCCCAGAAGGATGACTGCAATCAAAACAATGGAAAATAACAACTGTGTGGCAAGGACGTTGAGAAATCAAACCCTCATCCACTGCTGGTGGGAATGTAAAACAGTACACATGGGTACAGTCAGTGTGGAAAACAGTTTGATGGTTCCTCAAAAATTTAAACATAGAATCACTGCAATTTACTAGATATATGTTCCCAACAAGTAAAAACAGGTGTATAAATAAAAACTTTTTTTATGGATGTTAATAGCAACACTATTCAAAATAACCAACGATGGAAATAACCCAAAAACATTTGGAAGACTTTTTAAAATATCAACCTATTTTAAAACCATCTGTGAGACTTGAAATTCTAGTCTACTCCCAGCCTGATGGGGTCATAAAATGGCACTTTCTAAAAATCTTTGTATATGATTTTCATCCCCTCAAGACATCTTGAAATAGAAACATTCAGCAAACTTGCAATTTCCATATTTCACCTATCTGAATCCAATCTAAGTGAGTCTGACAATGAACTCCATTTTGGGCTAGGGTCATACTGATCTGAAAAAAATTAATGCTTTCACATCCTCAAGGACAATCTGTCTATAGGCCCTTCTTTCACTGCCCTGAGGTTGATGATTGGTTTATCACTAAAATATGTGAACTCCTAGAGAGAATATCTATTTCTATTTCCTGACCCCATACCAGCACCCTTTGCATCATCCAATAGATTAAACTGCATAAATTGTATGAGCTCTAATGGGCATTTTGGCTGCCCATATGTTACACATCAATCTTTCCTCTCCACCTCAAAACAGAGGGCTGTTTTATCACTTTAAAGAACTGAATACATTTCATTCTTTTGCATGTGACTGTCCAGTTTTCACAGAACCATTTGTTGAAGAGACATTTCTTCCTCTATTGTATGGTCATGGGTCTTTTGTCCTAAATTAGCTGTCCATATTCATGTGGATTTAATTCTGGGCTCTCAGTTCTGTTCCATTGATCTGTGTGCCTGTTTTTATTCCAATACCATACTGTTTTGATCACTGAGCTTTATAGTATCTTTTAAAATCAAAGAGGGTGATCCATCCATTTTTTTCCCCAAAATTATTTGAGTTATTTATTATCTTTATGATTCTACATAATGTTTCTTAATGTTTGTTCTATTTCTGCAAAGAAGAATGCTATTGGAATTTTGACAGGAATTGCATTGAATATATGTATATCACTTTAGAGAGGATGGCCATTTATTTCTTGAGGTGTGAAATTGTACTCCTGAAATGTGCACAATGTTATAAATCAGTGTGACTTCTACTTAAAAAAATAATCTAATAGGGAATCCAAGAAGGGCCAAAGGGATTTTGTTCAGCACAACATGATAATATGTAGAACACAAGTGTCCCCATTGCTCTTCCCTGCTAATTTATTTTGCTTCTGCTCACTTTTCTGAGTTGAAGGTAAGGCAACATGTTCCCACACATTGCTCAGAGTTCTTCCATTCTATGGTACTATCACAGCAGAGGCTCTCTTCTTACAGTCACCTATTTTAGTAAGGGTTGAAGGTATATTGGTGAGTACTAAGAAACCATGAGCTGTCAGGCAATGTGTAATTAAGAGCAGGAAACTCTTGCTTTGACAAGGTGCAGCCTACTTTCAATGCATGTGTCACTTGTAAATTATGTACAAAAATTGGGGTCTTTAAAAGGCAATATATATATGTATATAAAAGGCAACATATATATGAAATGATGTCTCCCCTTCATCACTGAAGAAGGCTCACAGTACTTGCATTCACTTTATGAATTAACACTCAGTGGTCTGAGCCAAGAATTCCTTGAAATTGATAGATTCACACTGCATTTTCTGGGTCACAAAAATAAAATCATATATATTCTCTACTTTTCCTTGAGAGAGATTAAAGAAATATACAATAGGCATCAATCAGTTCCAAGCATGTATTGATTATCTGTCATGGACCAGGCAGTTATCTGGATACTGGAGTGAAAGAATGAGTTACCTGTCAGCAAAGACCATAGATTCTGATAGAAGCTCAACAAAGATGTAGCCAGTCAGTCAATAGTTGCCTACTAAATACTGCATGTTAAAGGCATCATGCTGAAAACTGGAGATTCAAAGATCAACAAATGATATATGCTTGAAATGTTCAAAAACAATAAGCCAGAATTGGAATGAGAGCTATAACTGAACATAAGGAGGTGCAGGGAAGCCATAGAATGGAATTGTCTGGTATATAAAATACCAAGAATACCCACTTGTTAACTGAACTTCATAGCTATGTAGTATCCTACAACAGTGGAAAATTAATTAAATTAGTTGTAAAAGCAAAATAGCAAAACCACAAATCCAGTCCTTTTACTAGATTTAGCACTGCATACTCTCATTTAGAATAATTGCGTTATCTATCTATCACCACATAACAAACTATCCCAAAACTTATGGCCTAAAACAAAAAACTATATTTGTTCACAATTCTACTTGGGCCAAGCTCAGCTGAAAAGTTCCTTCGCTTTTCTCACTTGAGGTTACTATGTGGCTGTGTGGTTCATGTAAGGATATCTCAACAGGAAGTTCTCATCTTGGTTCCACATCTCAGCTCCATTAAGAGACCATTTCAAACATTTTCACATACATATACTACCTTCTAAAAGAGTGAAAGAAGGACCTGCAAGGACTCTTGACACCTAGGATTAGATGTCACCATAACACACTCCACATACTTTTGATCAAAAAAAAATTCCAGGCAAACAAATAAGGAAAAGCACTGAATGTCTTAATATGATAGTAATGACGTATATGCATCAGTGTATAGGAAATGGAGAGAATTGCTATAGCCATCTACCAATTTAACAATATCTTAACACTCAGGACTCCAAATACTTAATTTTCACAACATCTGAAAAATTCCCCCTTTCTGTTTTCTCAGTTGTCACTCTAAATATTCCTAACTTCATACAGAAATGTGTAAACGCTAAACATGACAGCATTACCGACAGACATGTTTATGCAGCATCTTCATTAATAACCTGACCTTTTTCATTTCACAAGCTAGCTATGCTACTCATTATGTCAATTATTATAGTGGATAATGAAAAGAAAAAACAAGAATGATGATAAACATGTTCCTTGCTCCAAAATTATCTCTCGACCAGATGAGGATCTCTGATTAAATAAAACTTTTTTATTTGACCTTATTTCAAAGGCATCAAATATAAATTACAAACAGCATATAATCAAGTTCAAAGAACTCAAACATTTGACTCTTCATGGAGACCTACCTGTCACTATCACCTCACCTCTCAGACACTTGAAGTGATCAATGGAAAGTCAGGGATTCTGATTTTTATAGTTTAATGTGCAGCTTTGGTTTCCTAGATAAGAGAGATAGAAGAAAATATGTGAGTGAGGTTTTTTCATCTCTCATTTAAAGAAATTGTGTTTTACCTTTCTATGTAACTCAAACTGAATGTGATAGTCATTTATTACTGAACAGGATATGATTAACATCAGTTCCAGTGCTCTTCCAAGGTAACTTTATCACAACTGTTTCTTCTAGAAAAGAGACACTCCAGGTGATACACTCAAATTTTGCATTAGGAGGGGTAGGCTGAACACCATCCTATCACTCTGATATTCATGAACAGCCCCTTTGCTGGTTCCACTTACCCAAGGTCATTTTGTCAAGGTTCTGAGACAGCCTTCCCTGATTTCCCTTGGCAGATTGAGGTCGTTTTTCTACCCGGTGATTGATTGCAGCATTACTGGATATTCTTAGTCCAAGCTCCCACGTGAAAGTCTTGAATAATTTGCAACTCCTGCCATGAACACAGCACCTGATTTATTACCCCTCATCATTGCAGCTGCCTATTTGTGTACAGAGGCAACAGTTGGTGAGAGCTCGTGGAGTGCAGGCAGGAAGACAGTCACCATCCGCACCAGAATCCTAAACAAGACAGAAAATGGGAATTAAATTTGACATACAGAAGCTCCAAACTAAACAGCTTTTCTGTTAAAAGTCTGGTCAATATTGATTTAGTCAATGCTGCTCTCCCTTCTATAAGCCTTTCCCTTTCCTTCGTAGCATTCATCTCACCTGTGTCCTACATAGCCAAATGTTAGAGGCACTTTGTTCTATTACAAATAATCCCACTTTAAATTGAACCAAATACCAAAAAACATCCCAAACAATGTAAGCATGCAAATACCCAAGACATTGGTATGTATACCAACAAAGAACAACAGCCAACAAACGTGGAGAATTATCCATGAAGCACTTATCACAAAGAACCTAGATGTCCAATTCATACTACAAGTGCACCTGGTTATGTCATTGCCACTAATCAGCTCTCAAGTATGAAATATTCTAAAGTCTTCTCCTTTATCATATTTTCTTTTCATTTAAGAATAGCTTTCCCACTTGAAATGGGTTGATTGTATGGCATATAAATTATATCTTTAAAAAAAACGTGTGTGTGTGTGTGTGTGTGTGTGTGGGTGTGTGTGTGTGTATGAGAGAGGTGGAGAGAAAGAGAAAGAGCAATTCTTGCCTGCCCAGATTTTCTCTAAGAACTACTGAACGTTGATTCACAGAGGGAAGTAGTTAGCCTTCTTGCCAGAAGCTGGGAAAATGGGCTCTATGATTATCCTGAAATCCACTGGTAATTGTGGGAGGTCACCTGTTATGCACTGAAGGTCTGTGTCACCCAAATTCATATGTGGATGTCCTAGACTCTAATGTGATGCAGTTTGGTGGTGGATCTTTAGGAGGGTTAAGTTTAGTTGTTACCAAACAGGTGGATCCTCATTATGGGATTAGTTCTCTATAATAAGCAGGCAGAAATCACTCTCATTCTATCATGAGAACATAACAAGAAGGTGACCATCTGCAAACCAGGAACTGAACCTGCACTTTGATCTTGGAATTCCCAGCCTCCAGAATTATGATAAATAAATGTCTTCTTTTATGCCACCCAGTGTGTGGAATTTTGTTATAGCAACCTAAGCAGATTGATACAGCATCTCTGGGCATCATCCAAAGCTTGTTATCTTATGCTTAGGCCCTTTTACCCAAGGCATCAAATTCCAGGTTGTTAGTAGAGCATGCAGTACTCGAAAACATGTTACCCAAGAAGAAATACAAGACACCTATATCTTAAGAATCTGAACTATTTCAGAATCCTCTTAGATTTTGTAGGGAGGAACTCACAAATATCTTGAACAGAGCCTGAGAAAAATACTTTCAAGGTTAAGTTAATGAAGAAATGGTTCTTGGAGAGGCTTAATCTCAATTTCAGTAGCCATAACAATCACAAGACATTTAATTAATTTCTGCTTCTTGATATACCTGCCAACTAACACCAAAAACATAGCACACTTTAAACATCCTTTTGGGTGATCCTGAAGAAAGCAGATAAATTTGAAACTGATTTATATTTTTAATCTGTAAGCTAATGAGTCAGAAGCCTACCTGTTGTTATTTAACGACTATAGAGCTCTCTGTTAAATTCTGCATTTCCCGGGCCTCCCTGGTGGCGCAGAGGTTGGGCGCTGCGCTGTGGAGCTGTCGGCAGCAGTGAAGCGAGTTCAACACCCAATCGGGGAGATTCCCACATGGCACTGCAGACGTCTCCTGCCCTGCCCGCTGCTCCCCTCAGCAGTGTATTTCCGTTGCTCTGCCTATTCCTGCTCCCCACCCTGTGTCCGGTGAACCCTCCTGCCGCCCCACGCCTCTGGCCTGTGCCCCAGCTTGTATGCATAAATAAATCTTTAAAAAAAATTCTGCATCTCTCAAGGTTTTATTTTTCCCTTTTGTCTACAGAATAAAATCATTTTCTAAACTTCATAAAAAGAAGCTGCCACATCAACACTTAAAAGAGTGAGTTCTCATAATGTCCTGTGTCTTTCTATTCTTTGAAGAGGACATTTATTGCTGGATACCTGACTGCCACCACCACATTATTTTTATTTTTGAGAAAATTTAGATAATTACCAGTCACAACCAAGATCCTTGAGGAAGAATAAAACACCCTTCACATATTTTAATTAATGTGAAACAGAGAATGTCATATTTAAAAGACCACAATGATTGTCTAGGGAAGATGATTAATATAGACTCATTTCTCACCATTGTTAATTCTAATAGTGTGAAAAGCACACCAGAGCTTCCTTAATCAGGTTCTAGGAACAGAGACGAGAAAGACTTTAACAAAGAAAGAGAATGAGGAAAAAATAGGAGAGGATGACCAGATGCCTAAAGTATTATGTGAATGAAAACAATCATCTAAATTAATTATTAACACCTAGTATAAGCCTCTCCAGAAAACACTCATCACAAAGAGTTCTCCATACCGGTGAGAGTAAAGGAGTTTGGGCTGGAAACCTCAGGGGAAAGTGTTCAGCAGACAGTTTTTAATAGGAGGAAGATAGGAATTCATGGCCCCGTGACAAAAAAGCACAGAAGGGGCAAGACTATTCAGGGTCTCATGTGGGAGGACAAGTACCTGTTGTGGAGATTACTAAGAAATTATAGAATTAACTATGTGCAAAAAAATGAAGCTAGACCACTACCTCACACCGTGCACAAAAACCAACTCAAAATGGATAAAAGACCTGGAGATAAGACCTCAAACCATAAAGTTTATAGAAGAAAAAATAGGCAAAACTCTACATGACATACATCTCAGCAAAATCTTTAAAACCACTTCCCCCACAGCGAAGGAAGTAAAAGAAAAGATAAACAGCTGGGATTAAATCAAACTAAAAAGCTTCTGTACAGCAAAAGAGACAATAATTAAAACAAACAGACACCCTACTAATTGGGAGATCTTTGCACACAATACAACCGATAAAGGACTGATAACAAAAATCTACAAAGAGCTCACACAACTCAACAAAAACAAAGTCAACAATCCAGTCAAAAAATGGGCAGAAGAGCTAAAAAGACACTTCTCCAAAGAAGAAAAGAAAATGGCCAACAGGTACATGAAAAAATGTTCAACATCACTTATAATCAGGGAAATGAAAATTAAAACCACAATGAGATACCACCTCACCCCAGTGAGAATGGCGCACATTAATAAAACAGGA